>JAGFMF010011775.1:2926882-2937302 GCA_019455555.1 Galemys pyrenaicus | reverse complement strand
GGCAGACAGGAGCACGGGGGACTGAGGTGATGGTGCACTGGTGATATGGTGATGGGGAATACATGGGGATTACAATTGATATCAAATATATATAAATAATAAAAAAAGAAAACCTGTGTGTTGGATCTGGTACTTGGCTAGAGAGACATTTTTTTTTAGAAACAGGTGTAAGAGATGTTTGAAATGAAGGAAGAGGATTTTGATGAAAATGGCATTTGAATTATGAATTAGATCACATTTAATGTATTCCTATAGAGTAGATATTCCTTAGGGAATTTCCACTTGGCTGCTGACTGAGATTTCTTAAATGTAAGTTTTTTTCCAAGCCTGAATTACATGGAACCACAGCTTATAGTTAGGTTATAAGTATAATGAAGCAGATTCAATTTCTTGATTTACCTGGAGTTACTTCTATAGTGACTCGTGAAGGAAAGATTTACTTGGTGAGGGGGGAGTCTGTCAGTCTTTTCAATATTCCTGGAGAGAACATGAAATGAGACACATGAATGTCTTCTCTCAGCGAGTCTCAGTCCTCACACACCTTTCCTGCTGTGTGCACTCTCTATGGAATGTCATGGCGAGGTCACATGTTTACTTCTAAGTTTAACTCCTTGGGGAATTGCCAGGCTCTTTTGAAGTGGTTACACCATTTCACAGATCTGCCCATTGTTAGTGTACATCTGTGTACACTCACACACAACTGTGTATACTCATGCACAGTTGCTATTTCCTGTCTTTTTGATTATAGTCGTTTTTGTGATTGTGAAGTATCTCTTTGTGGTTTTGGTATTTTTTTCTCTAGCGGCTAATGATGTTGAGCATCTTTTCATGGGCATATTTTCTTTGGAGAGATGTCTATTTAGATTATTTGCCTATTTTTAATTGGGTTCTTTGTTCTTTCATTAAGTCATTACAGTTCTTAGGTACTCTAGATACACTCTATATTTACTCTGCTTTATAGTTTTAGTGCTTACATTTATGTTGATCCATTTTGAGTTATTTTTTTACATGATATAATGTAGGGATTACCCTCATTTTTCACATGTTAATATCCATTTGTCCCAGTATGAATTGTTCAAGAGAATTTTTATTCCTTATTGAAAGTGTTCTGCACCTTTTGTTGAGAATCAACTGGACAGAGTATACAGGTTTATATCTGGACACAATTCCATTCCAGGTGTCTATATGTTTATTTTTATGTTAGTACCACACCATTTTGATTACTGTAGCTTTGTAGGAAGTTTTGAAAACAGGAAATGTGAGTCCTCTAACTTTATTATTTTTCCAGATTGTTTCAGCTATTTGGAGTTCCATGCAATTCCATATGAATTTGAAAGTCAACTTTTCCATTTATATAAAAAGCTCTTGAGATCTTGATAGGGGTTGTTTGGAATCTGCAGATTTCTTTTGGTAGCAATGGCAATCTAATATTATGTATCCCAATTCGGGAGCATGGTTTATCTTTGTTTTCATATGTTTTAAATTTCTTTCTTTGTTTTGTAGTTTTCAGAGGAGAGGATAAGTTTTGCATTTGTTTCATTAAATTTATCCAACAAATTTTATTTTTTAATGCTACTGCAAATGGAGTTGTTTTCTTAACTTCATTTCAGTTAGTTAATTGTAAGTGTAGAGACATACAATTGACTTTTGTATATTGATCATGTCCTGCAACCTTGCTAAACTCAGTTTTTTAGTAAGATTTTAGTGGATTTCTTAGGATTTTCTATATACAAGGTCATGTTATCTAGAAATAGAGGTCATTTTACTTCTTCCTTTCTAATTTAGATGCACTTTATTTCATTGTCTAGCCTAACTGCCCTTGTTAGAAGTGTTGAGAGTGAGCATCCTTGTTTTTGTTAATAAATTTTTTTAAAGGAAACAGAATTTCGATGTCCAGTTTCTTGAAAACATTTTAAATGAAAATCAAATAAATAAATAAAACTCTCCCTGGAAACAAGGGAAACCAAGTGATGTAAGAGTGGCTTAGATTTACATAATTTTAATTTTACTTGATCAAATCTAAGTGTTCTCCTAGCATCTTTGGTGGCCTCATGTGGGTGTACAAATGCAAAGATTTGGTATTTCCTCATATTTTATGTTTATTTTTATATTCAAGATTTTGTTGACTTATACATTTCAACTTACTAGCTTAACTAATTTGATTTTTATGATCATTGATAACTTCCTTTGATACAACAGATTCCCCACAGATCAATATTACTAACACTCATCAGAGACACAGATGATACAAAGCTACAAGGCAGAGTTTTCTAATTCAAGCATGGGGGGACAAAATCAGGATTTATAGAGATTTGTCATGATTTTAAATATAATATGCAACCCAAATCTGAAGCAAGACAGAAAGACTATAAAATTATATATTTAGTTTCAAAATAATTAATTTCATATATACAGGAAGGTTAAGACTTTTCATTTTCGCAAGGAAAGTCATTCATGTCAAAGATGGAGAATTTAGTTGAAAATAGGCTCAGTAAGAGTCCACTATGTGGTATGCCTGCTAAAAGATTTGCACAGCTGTAGGCTGCATTAAGAGGAGTATAGTGACTAGACTGAGGGAGGTCTTTGTGTTCTGGACTAACTATGGTGCATATGAATTTGTGTTCTCATGTGGAATGGGTGGGACATCTGAGGGAAGAATTCAGAGGAACACTATGATAAAGGATGTGAAACATGAATAATGATGGAGGAAATTAAAATAGTTGTCCTGGAAAAGGACAGACCAAGGGCAGGTTAACCACTTTTGCAGCCCAGGCAGCCCTCAGTCCAGGATAAGGTGTAACTCAGCTCACATGAAAAAGCTAAATTAGAGCTGTGCCATACAAGGAGGAGTTGCTCTGAGTTCTCTGGAGTCTTCACCTTTGTGCAGAGGGAGGATGAGAACACCTGTCAGGAATGCTATGGGAAGGTTTCCTGCACTTGGAAAGAAATTGGACTGGACGAACTCTTTCTGGCTTTGATAGTCCTTGGTTCTTTGAAGTCCACCCATGCTCACATGAATAACGTGGCCTGGACAGTGGTGCTATGATTTATCTTTCCTAAGATGAGAATTGAAATGACTTGTCTAAAAATTGCAAGAGGGGTGGCTGAGCAGGGAACACAACTCAGCCAATTTCCTGGCCCAGGGCGCTTCCCACAAGAGCCACACCAAAATCTGTAGAGAGGAAAACTGGTTTATGTTTCATACTGGCTCTGAAAACGTTGGCCAGGAGCTAGGAATCTGATGGGTGGGGAAGGGGGCTTCTGCCAGGCAGGGGGCTGTTGTTTGTGCTGACTTTCTGAAATTCAGGTTTGCTCTGCCCACTCCCTGCCTGCATTTTCCTGGCTGCACACACCCAGTGAGGTTTAAAACAATGACCTGGTTCATGTCATCCCTCTGAGGGATGGAACAGCTTGAGCACCCAGACTACGGCTAGCAGGCATTGACTTGTTGCCCAGAGTAAATGACTCTTTCTGCCCTTTTTTACTTAATTTCTTACATCATTGTTCATTTTTGTACAATATTTAATTTCTCCATTTAGGTGTAGTCCCTGTAATTCTCCAAACCATCACCACTGGACTCTTCTCGCTCCTGTTTTTTTTTTTTTTAACATTTTTTTATTTATATATATGTTTGACATCAATTGTAATCCCCATGTATTCCCCATCACCATATCATCAGTGCACCATCACCTCAGTCTCCCATGCTCCCGTCTACCCTCAACCCTCCCTCTCCCCCTCCCCACCAAGTGTCCCCAATTTGTCCTTGTCTTTTCATTTTTGGGTTTTGTGTCTTTATTGTTGTTATTATTATTATTGTTCTTATTCCTTTCCTTTCCTTGGTCCTTATTTGGTTCCCTTATATTCCTCCTAGGGGAGGAACCATCTGGTATTTTTCTTTTGCCTTCTGACTTACCTCGCTGAGCATCATCCCTTCCAGTTCCATCCACGTTCCTATGAATGCGTCTAGTTTTTCATTTTTGATGGCTGAATAGTATTCCATCGTGTATATGTACCACAGCTTCCCAATCCACTCATCTGTTTTTGGGCATTTAGGTTGTTTGACCCCTTCCCTTTCCCTTCAGAAAAAGGATGCTGTGTGCCTCAGGTCTATGGTTTTCCCTGACCTTTGTTCAGTTTCCCTGTATTCCACCTGTAAGTGAAACCATCTGATACTTTTCTCTTTTATTCTGACTTATTTCACTGGGCATAATCCCTTCCAGCTCCATCATACACCTGCAAATGGCATTTGTTTATCTTTTCTGATCACTGAGTAGTATTCCTTTTTGTATATACACCGTATCATCTTGATCCATTCATCTGATTTGGGGCATTTAAGTTGTTTCCATATCTTGGCAACTGTAAATAGTGCTGCAAAAGACATAGGGATGCAGGTATCCTTTCAAAGTAGTGTTTCTGTGTCTTTGAGTAGATCCTTAGGAGTGGAATCATAGAATATACAGTGGAACAAGGATAGTCTTTTCAATAAATGGTGCTGGGAAAACCAGACTGCCACATGCAAAAAAATGAAACTAGACTGCTACCTCCCTACTCTTCTTTATGTTTTCCTGGACTGACAAGCCATCACAGCTGACTCAAATGCGTTTTGCTTGATTCTCTTGGCTTCTGGCAGGAATCATCCCTTGCGTGACTGCAGAAATCTCAGCAAACTGAAGCATGGGCAGTGCGGAGGAGGTACTGGGAGCTGCTTAGGTGGACTTGGGAATGGCTGTGTGGGGCAAAAATGTTGCTGAAGTTAGGAGGAAAGATTGGATTTGAGAAATGTTAAAGTCGTGAGGCTTGGATGATTCAGGTCACTTCCTAGTCCTGGCAGGATGGAGTGTTTAAGAGTTGCATGAGGGAGGGACATTGGACCCCACTGGCCTCAGTGTCCTTTCTGTTCTCTGGCGTGAATGGGCATCCTTGATGGGAAAAGCCCTTTGTGGCATTCTCCTGCTCAAGATCCAGCTGGCTGAGCTTTCACCTTGATGTTGGGTGCAGTGGCCTGCACCCTGCAATGCACAAGGCTGTGAGGGGCACCCAGGCCCCTCAGCTCCCTTTTACCTTCTCTGCTCCTTTCCCCACCCAAGAAAATATGTCAAATTTGACTTCCAGCCCAGGCAGAATCCATCCACCTCCTCCATTAGACGACGGAGGGTTGTCACTAGGCTGCAAATGAGCAGCTTCGATTGCTCAGGAAAAGATATTACAATTTTATCTCCTTGTACTGTTCAATAAAACATTAGTATCTCAGCATTTTTATTTAACAATAGGCAACCTTAGGCCAGTAATTATGCAACAATTATAATCATAAAAACTGTCCCCTGCTGCTCACCTAGAAACACGAATATATTAAACCAAGACTAACCATCTAAAAGGCAAGCAGCAAAGCCCCCTCATTTTTAATGTCCCTGCAGTGCACCATGGGAAGCTAATAATTCACCCTCTAATTAGTATCCCTTCTGCTGCTGTTGGCGCAAGGACAGACAAAGAGGGAGCGGCTTCCTTACAAACTCGCCTTGGTAATCTTTAAACGTCGGATGCTCTGCGGGTTGGCTGAGTGGAGCGGGGGCAAAACCGTGCATGCAATTAGAGGGGGGTGGGAGCACACCTTGTCCTGACTGGGTATTCTTGCCCTAACAAGCTCAGGACAAGCACCCCACGAGCCCATCCCACACCCCTCTCTTTTGAATCACACCGTATTTTTTCTTGCTTGTCCTTTATTAGGTTTGACCATGGGCAGGATGGAGCAGTAGTGGAAGTGGGGGATCGAGAAGTGGTGGTCTCTCTGAGTGCCGCAATGCATCAGACTCCCTAGGTTGGAGTTGCTGATGGCCATGGCTGCCCTCGGCTGGATGACTCAGGTGGCCTGGAGACAGTGATGGGGGTGGGGGGGGGTCTCCAAGGATGGCTCTCTGCCCCAGAGAGGAGGGCAGGCTCATCTCAAGTGCCTCCAGAGTGAAGAGCCTAGTGATTTCCTTACCTGCCCCTGATTCTCTGAATTTGGTCCTAAGGCCTTCCTCCTGAAGGACCCCCGAACCCATTCTGACAAGTCATTGCTCAGATGGAAATCACCAAAGCCCAGGTTAGGAAATGGCTATGGGGATGACAAGTACAAAGACTTTTCAAGGTCTCAAGTGCCAAGAGGCAATAGGGAGAGGTGTTGACTGGGCTCACACATCGACAGCAAGTCTGACAGAATGGGCCTGGAATAGTTTACATCTTTGGATTTTATAGGAGAAACCAGAAATCTAAAATTTTAAGGTGCTGTATTAAGAAGTAAATGTCACTAACCATGCATAATTACATGATTGCATACCTTTTTTTTAATGCCACGCATTTCCCCAAGCCTGGTCCTGCATGCCTCCAGTGTGGGGCTTGTGGGTTGAAGGCCAGCAGCTGTGGGCCACAGAGCCAGCTGACAGATATCTCTGTGTTGCATTTTGGCTCTAATCATCCCTGTGCCTTGCCTGGGTGGCCAGTCAGTCAGGCCTTCTCACTGGACAGTTGAAACCAGGCTGTGAGGGAGTCATGGAACAGCTGGGTGCAATTAAGCAGCCAGGATTAAGCCTAGGTTTAAAAAGATGGGACATTTTCCTTTTCATCACTAGCTCATTAAGCTTCCCACTTTGACAGCTGAAGCATTTCCCAGGCTGGTAAAGCCAGATCCTCCCCTCCAGAGCCAACTTGCGAACACCTAAGATGTGGTGAGGACATTCTCTGTGACCTGAGAGGGGAGGGCAGCAGAGGGCTAAACTGGGAGCTCCTGGAGCATTTAGGTTCTGTCAGTGCATCTCCCTCCATCCAGAGAGCTGGTCCAGCCGGGATGCAGAGAGAACTGAGCCCAGAGATCACACTTCTTTGCTTGAAAAGGGGGAGAAGCCCCCAGCTTGTATGGGAGCAGCCAGAACCAAGTCTTGACGTGAGCCTTTGCCACATCTGCTTCTGTCTGCCACCCCCACTGTCACCCACAGGGTGTCTAGGCCACCATCCAGGGTCAGACCTTCCAGGCACAGGCTGGCAGCACCTCAATAAGTTAGATCAAGGTGAGCGATATCAAAAGGGCCTTTCTTGAACCCCAGGAATCAGAGATCTGGAATATCTTTAATCGTTTATCTCAGCTAGAGGGGAACCACTGAGTTTCTTTTCCTGGGTACTCCCCAGCAGAGGGAGAATGCCTTTTATTTGACCCTTTTGTTTTTCTCAGACAGCAAAAATGAAAACAGTGCTGGAGCGCTCCTCCTGGTTTGGGAGGAGTCTGGCCCTGAAGGACAGGACAGTGGGGGCAGCGGGGACCTCACTGCGGTAATTGGGGGTGGAGAGAGCTTCCTGGGCTCACTGTGGCCGGTCTTTTGGCAGGAGAGCTGAGAGCTCTGTTCTTGGGGAGCAGGTTGTTTTGCACTTCTTTTTTTAATTTTTGCTTTTTAAGCATTCCATTGAAAGATTTGCAATAAATTTTGATGTAGGAGAACAGCAACTGGTAATAAAAGAAATATGTATACATCCTCAGGTTCTTGCATCAGATATCTGCTGTCCAAGGGAACAGGGAAACTAACATTTATTTTCTTGTTACTAGGGTTTCAGTTACCTTTCTTCATTTCCCATTTTTCTCTTTTAGTTTCTCCACTGTGATATTTTCTCATGCTGTAGATATCATCTCCTTTGCAGATGTGGGAACTGAGGCCCAGAGAGATGACATAACTTGACCCAAGTCACACTGCTGGGTGGGGGATGGAGTGAAGTTCTCCTACCAGCCCAGATTGTTCCCCAGTCTCCTCTTGCAATGCAGTAGCTTTCAACTTGAAACATGTTCCTGAATCAGATTCTTGTCTCTTGTCCCAGGTTTTGAATCATAATAAAAATATATCGGAACCCAATTATTTCTTACTTTATGTAAGGCCTCCCATGTGCATCGGTTTATACCATGGAATTAACACCACTGGCTTAGAGAGGAAGATAGCATCTGGAATTAGAAGACCCAGGTTTGAGTCCTGTCCAAACCCTACCTCTGACCTCGATTTGTTACCTTAAATCAGGTTTAAAAAAGATCGTTGTAGGGCCTCCCTGGAGGTGCAAGATGTTAAACACCACACTAAGAAGCATGTGCAGCCACTGTAGCACGAGTTTGATCCCTGGCGAGGGAGGGGACCCACATGGTATAGCCGATCTCTCCTACCTTACCTGATGCTCCCCTCAGCAGTGTATTTTAGTCAATGTGCCTGTTCTGCTCCCCACTCTGTCTCTAGTGAATCCTCTCACTCCCCACAGCCCTGACCTGCACCCCAGTTCTTCTATGCATACATAAATAAATACTTTCTTTTTAAAATGATCATTGTGAAATCTACCTCAGGTGTCAGATGAGGCTCTGTATATGGAGGTGCTTTGTAAGCCCCAGAGTTGCTGTGCCAAAGTTGGTGTAAACACCCGGGGACTCAGCTCAGTCTTTCCCTGCAGAATGACACAAGCTCAGGGTCACACTGGAACAGTCAGTCAAGAGCCTTTATTCAAAAATCCAGAGAATGGCTTCTTCTTCCTGCATAGCTGTTTGTTGATGACTAGATTATTATAAAATTAGTCCTACTCATAGTATAATAAATGCCATTAGCATGACTAATCACACACCTAGTTATATAGCCCTCTCCTTCTCTCCCAGTGCATTTTCTGTATCCTATCCCCGCTAAATCTAGTGTTGATGTAGTGCTCTCGTTAGTGCTGATGAATGGTGCCAGGGATGCTGGCTGGGTGTGTGCATCCCTCTTCACATGGCCATAAAGACCCTGAGAGAGTGGCCGCATGCCAGGGAAGAGATGGCTGGTACCCCCGAAACTTCTGATTTACCTGCTTGTTTGGCATAGTGTCAAACATTGTTGAATTTGCTGTTTTAGGTACTGTAGCAAGCCCCTTTAGGTACACTACTTTATTTATGAAGGTACTACTTTATTTATTCCTTGCAAAAACTTGTGATGTGGGTAGTACTACTATTATTCCCATTTACAGAAATGAATACCAAGGGCCGGAAAGATGAAGTAACTTACCCCATGATGTATCAGGAAGTGGCACAGCCAAAGCTTATGCTGAGTCTGACTCAGAAGCTGATGTCCACACCACTGCACTACACTGCTTTCCTGTGTGGAATGGAATTTGGTGAGAGCCACTCCACTGAGTCATCTGGCAGCTCTGGGGCTTGGCAAGTGAAGGTGGGTGAACCAAAGTTAGGTGGAGCTGACAAAGTGTTCCCCTGATTTACCCGCCCCATGCTGTGCATGAGGTGGAGTGGGTGGCGGTGAGGTAGTGATGTAGACAGCGGCCCCAAGTGTGGTGGTAGGTAAAACAGGCAGTTTTGTGTGGTGGAAAGAAGACAATATCTTTTTTTTTTTTTAGAATTAGAGTTTGAATTCTCTCTTTACTTTCAGAGTTGAAACGTATTATTATAAGCCATGACTTCAAAGCGCTGGGGATATTACTATGACCTTCTGTTTGAACGCACCAGTCTGTTTTGTCTCCTAATTCATTGCTTTCTTTCCTTCCCTGCCATCTTCTTCCTGCCCCATCCTCTCTCAGGAAGACCTTCTCAACGGCTCTTAGCGGTTCTTCCAGGCTCACCTCTTCTTGTGAGTTCTGCGCGGTTCCCCTCAACAACCTTCTCATGTCCCTGGAGGCCTGCAGGAGTTCCCATGCCCTGGGGTTGCCTTCTTTAGGGAAGATGAGGTAGGAGCCTCTGCTCGGTGCTCCTGATCCCCTGTACCCCACCTCTCACACACACCCCCTATGAATTCTTGCCCAGGGCCACTGTCCCCCATCTCTGTTGTGGTCATCCCTCTCTCTACTGCCTGGCACTTAGTAGGTGCACAGTCACCAGTTTTTTTTTTCTTTTTTTTATTATTATTATTGTATTTAATTGCATTTGACATCGCTTGTTTTCCCCAGGGGGTTCCCACCACCATTTCACCCGTGCACCGTCACTTCAGTCCCTTGTGCTCTTTACATCTCTTCACCGTCTTTGCCCTCCCCTCCCTCCACCCACCCCCATGGCCCCTTGGGTTTATCTTTAATCTTTTGATCTTGTTGGGTTGTTATTTGATTGTTTGGTTGTTTCTGGTCATGATTGCCCATTTCCTTTAGTTTTCTCTTGTTGTTGTTTTTTTTTTGTTGTTTGTTTCATTTTCTTCCTTTTTCTTTTTTGTTTTGATTGTTGTTTGTTTTTTTTTTCACATTCCTCCTAAAAGCAAGGTCATCCGATATTTTTCTTTTGCCTTCTGGCTTGTTTTGCTGAGTATGATTCCTTCTAGTTCCATCCATGTTTCTTCAAATGTCCCTACTTTCTTATTCTTGATTGCTGAGTAGTATTCCATTGTGTATATGTACCACATCTTCTTGATCCAGTCCTCTACTTTTGGGCATTTGGGCTGTTTCCAGGTCTTAC
>JAGFMF010011775.1:2906876-2926802 GCA_019455555.1 Galemys pyrenaicus | reverse complement strand
CCTAGGAGTGGGATTGCCGGATCATATGGTAGTTCCATCTCTAGTAGGCCGAGGAACCTCCATACAGTCTTCCATATTGGTTGGATTAATTTGCATTCCCACCAGCACTGTAATAAGGTTCCTTTTTCTCCACAACCTCGCCAGCATTTATTGTTGTTGGTTTTTTTGATATATGCCGTTAGAAGACAATATCTTAATGAGAAGATGTCTGTGCAGGTCCCTGCTCTTTCTCCTACTTTCAGCTTGCCCTTAGCCTTATCACCTAGCCTGTCTGGACCTCAGTTTTCTCATCACAGGACTGTTTTGAGGATCAAATGAAATTAAGGTTGTGAAAGCATTTTGTAAGCTGTGAAGTGATTTCCATATGCAAAGAACTATTTTTAACTCAGTCTGCTGAATGAGGACAGTGAGAGCTTAAGAGCTAGAGCCTGAGTTTTTGAGCAAGTGATTTACCTTCCAGCTGAGCAGGTGAGTGGCAAGGGAGGTGGGCCAAGATGACAGTTCTTCAGAGGCTCCTCACCCCCAGGGCCCTTCCTTTTAATGTGTGTCTTCAGAAAAGGGGGACTCTTGAAAGTCAATTCCTGCAATGATTGTAAGAGGGTCTCCCTTACTACAGATTTGAATGCAGTCAGAGCTGTATTTTATGCTTAGCTCTATACCTTCCAATTCTAAAGCCAGACCAACCAAGCCAGCTGTGCAGGGTGAGTCACACTAGATAAACATCTGTCCACTGTCTTAGGAAAGCAGCACAGGTACCGCTCCCAGGCTTTGCAGCCTTGACCTTTTTTTTTTTTTTCTGGTTTTGTTCTCTCAATATTTTTTCCCATTTTTATTATGGTAAGATTATTTTACAACACTACGTAGTTTTTGGATGTAAGGAACTCACTGTGTATCTATCATGCCACTTCCACCAAATGTTCAATCACTATCCATCCCCAACCTATTCCCTTTCCCCTCCTTTCTCTCTGGTAATCACTATTTTGTTATACTTATTTACTGCTCTTCTTTTTCTTTATTTGTAACAACACAGAAACATGAATTCAAAAGCTATATGCATAATTATGTTCATTGCAGCACTATTTACAATGGCCAACATATGGAGAAAACCTAAGTGTCCAACAATGGATAAATGGACTCAGAAGAGTATGCACATGATAGAATACTACTCAGTCATAAAAAAGAGAAATCTTGCCATTATCAACAGCACGGATGGGACTTACCGGCATTAGGGTAAGTGGAATAAATCAAAAATAGAAAGACCTATAAATCAGCACTCTTTGCAGTAGGTAAGACCTGGAAACAACCTAAATGCCCAAAAACAGAGAGTGGATCGGGAAGCTGTGGTACATATACACGATGGAATACTATTCAGCAATCAAAAAAGAAAAACTAGATGCATTCACAGGAACATGGATGGAACTGGAAGGGATTATGCTCAGCGAAGTAAGTCAGAAGGCAAAAGAAAAGTACCAGATGGTTCCTTCTCTAGGAGGAATATAAGGGAATCAAATAAGGATCAAGGAAAGGAATAAGAACAACAACAATAATAACAATAAAGACACAAACCAAAAATGAAAAGACAAGGACAAAGTGGGGACACTTGGTGGGGAGGGGGAAGGGGGAGGGTTGAGGGCAGATGGGAGCATGGGAGCACGGGGACTGAGGTGATGGTGCACTGATGATATGGTGATGGGGAATACATGGGGATTACAACTGATGTCAAATATATATAAATTTTAAAAAAGTTAAAAAAAGAAGACCTATAATTTGCGTTCTTGTTTTGACAACTTAAAAGAACTATTAGGTTTGGACTGAAGGGCAGAGGGCAGGAAATAAAGGAAGAGCTATCCATGGTAGCAAGAGGTCTTCAGAGCTAGTTGATCTGGCAGGATTAGCCCCTCTAAAAGGGAACATGAGAGTTGCGGTGCTGAAGGATCTTTAGAGTGCACCCAGGCTACTCATGATAGTCACGGGCATGTGTGTGCCTCCCTCCTCCCCTCCCTATTCCTCCTGTCCTTGATCATGGCAGACCCCACTCATTGATAATAACACTCTTTCTTGTTGAGTCTCAGAATTCTTCTACTCTGCATACTGGATACCCATCCTCAAGAAACTAGAGTTGCAACTATAAAGAAACCCAGGCACTGGGCTCTGGAGCAAACTACTCATTTTTAAGAAAAAGTTATCAATCAAGTCTTAGAGTTGGAAAGAGATTTGTCCAAGATTACTACTGGGACGGCTAGAAGTAAAAGAAATCTCTTCACTTTGTATCCTAGAAATTTAAGTCTCTTGTAATCTGGTCTCAATAGATACCACTGAATCCACAGTCATATGCTTACTTATTTTGAACAAGCCCCTTTGGAGAATAAAGCATTTATGGTGTAGTAAAGTTAAGAAGGTATATTAGTAATCTACTACTGAAAAACAAACCATTCCAAAACATCTTAAAACAACCAGTGTTCATTATTTCTCATGAGGCTGTGGATTCCTTCAAGGTCTACTGATCTGGGCTTGGCTGGGCTCATCTCAGCTGAGCTTGCTGTGGGCCTGGTCAGCTGGTAGGTCAGTTGGGGGCTGGTCCAGGATGGCTTCGACAGGAATAGTATGTGTCTCCTCAACTTGGCTTCTTACCCTTCAGCAGTCCAGCCCAGGTTGCTGTTGGGACAATGGTAGATTCCAAGCTGAGGTCAAGCCCAGAAGTGACACAGTGCCACATATGACATACCCTATTGGCCCAGCAAGTCTCCACTGGGACTGTGGAAAGGGAAGCAAGGCACCCAGGCACAGATTTTAAGGTGGTTTCCATTCTCAGGTGTTGACTCTACAATGGCATGATCTTGAGAGTGAGTGTCTTTCGAAACTTAGATGCCTTGCTTGCTTAACTTTAGGCCTGCCTCAGCTGCCAGGTCAGCCCGTATTGAAGAGATGAAGAAACAGACCTCATCCTTTAATGGGGACTGTAAAGTCACATTACAAAGGTATAAACACAAGGAGGAGGTAGAAGCAAGAACTATAGTGCAATCAGCAGAAGGGATTTAGGGCAAATACAGAGCTGCACAGAGAGAGGTCAACTGAAATTTACATTCCTTAACTTCAAGAGTTTCTCCTATCAGCCTAAAACCAGGTAGCTCAGAGTCTCTGCCCTCATCTCCATTTGCTTATTCTTAAACACCTTTTCCAGTACTGTACCAGTTGGAGTCAGGTGCATCACTGTCAGACCCTTTGCATCATGGAGCATAGTCTAAAGTCAAGGGCAACGGGTCACATGTGGTGACCAAGATGCTGACTGCAGTCTTGGAATCTAGGTGTCCAGAAATAATAGGCATAACTACTAATTGTTTTAAGATCAATTTACAATGACACCTTTGTACAAGATCATAGATTTTTTTTCTCCCCAGAGTATATACAGTCTCAATGCATTTGCCAAAATCTAGGTTGTGAAATTTTTCCAGTGGGAGACTAGGAATTTGATGAATTCATGGCTTTTCAACTGAGGCAGTTTCCAAAGTATCCAGGTATCTGAGTGCATGTTTATATCTGGACCTGAAAAATGTGGGTCCTGGGGGTCAAAGGTATTGTCAATAGAATCAACATCTGGATTCAGGACTGTTACAACCTAGAAACTGTTTTCTGCACAGTGACGGGATTCCAACCTCAGGTACACTGTTATTACAGCTGAATCTAAGGTCACTATTCAGTTAAGAGCATCAGGTTGGGTGACTAGGTGTGACACTGACCAGGCTACTTACTTGAGTAATGGCATCAGTTCTGGAACAATGTCCAGGACCTGGGCCCTGCATCCAACTCTGATTCTTTTATCAATGAGACCTGAACTTTGCCCTCAAGTTTGTCATCTTCCTCTGTCACCATATCCCCACCTCCTGGCCCCTCATAGACCTGATAGAAACCCTGTCCAAAACTGACCTCTATTCATGCCACGTCCTGTGACTCTTGGTTGCTTTCTTACACTCGACCCTGATCCTTCCTTCTGGGCACATTTCTTTGTGTTTCCTTTACCTAAAGCTTTCTCCTTCCAAATTGAACTTGCCTTTCAAATTTATCCATGGTGTCTCCCCACCATGCCTTTACTCACTCTGTCTTCTTCCCTTAGAATACTCCTTTCCATCTCCTTAAGTCCAGATTGTATCAGTTTTTGAAAACATAGGTCAATTTCCACCTCTTCTAGGACATTTTCCCTGAACTCTTTCTAGAAATGATCACTTCCTCCTCAGAACTACCATGACATTTTGAAGCTATTAAGACTATGACAAAGGGTGAAATATTTGGAAATGATTTAGAATCAAACACCAGCTCCATCACTTATTGGCTGTGTGACCTTGGACAATATTCTTAACCCTCTGCACCTTAGCTAAGAAATAGAATATAATAATACAAATGCTCCGTGGTTGTGGTAACGATTGAATACTTGGTTACATGTATTCATCTAGTGACATCTTGTACATGGTAAATATTAACTCCTATTATTGCTCTTTTTAAGTATCCTGCAAATAGTTGCTGAGTGTTGACTATGTGTCTGGTATCATGAAAGTGCTAAAGCTATTCAGTGAGTGATGTATGCCAAGCTTGCCCTTAGAGATTAGTTTGACAGGTAAGAAACACCAGTTGACCCACATTATGATAACTGGCCTATTGATTGTACCTTCTTTTCAGACTATGGGGAAAGTGGCTACTGTCCCAATTTTATAACAATTTTTAAGTATCCAATATAGTGTTGCATGCATAGTATATGATATGTCAATGAGTGAAAACACAGCTAAGAGCAAAATCAGTCACCGATTCTGGATGGAGCTTCTCCTACTAAGAAATGTTGGCCATGGATTCTACGTCACATGGGAAAGATCTTGAATGAAACATTTTGGCTGGAATCTGGACCAGGGACTATACCCAGCATGCAGTATGCGTAGCTGGTTAGACTGAGGGTAGGAGTCCTTCTGATGTTTTGGGACAGACTGCCTCAAATCCTCCTTGTACTATGAAATAAATCCTTATTTCTAAAACTGAAAGTGTGTAAAACCGATGCACAGGGAAACACGCTTGCTTGGGAGTCAGAGCACATGCAGGTGTTGTTGAGAGCCTCGATGTGACCTGGGTGAATTACCTCCACTTTCTGAGCCTGTCTCCCCAATGGAAAGATGAGGTGGTTGGATGAGATCAGTGGTTTTTAAACTTATTCTCTTTTCTTGCTGTTCTTTTATTGTTTCCTTCTTTCTTCCCTTTCTATTGTAGCTAGACCATTTTTCAACTAAATTCACATTCAGAGATGACCTGTTTGAAATAAGACTAGAAATCTCAGAGCTTCTGACATTTAGATCTCTCTCCCCCACCACTTTCTATATGGTCCAAAGGCACTTCTCTAGATCGCCAGATTTCTGGCCAGCCCTGTGCATAAAACCTTGTGTCCATGCGCTCTTGGGACACTTAGGCTCCTGCATTCTGCGACTCCAGGCAACAGAACCTAAATGCCTTTAATTAAAATTATTTCAACTTACCCCCATTAACTATGATTGATGCACCAACCAGAGAATAAGTGCATTAATGCTATAATGATCTGTTGAGGATGTTTTATTGATTCTGCAATGACATTTTAGTCAGTTTGTATTATTTAGTTTCTGACTTAAATCAGGAAGAAATGACTATCGGTGAAGAAATTAATCATCTAAATCAAATTGTCATTGATGCTTTCAGAAATAAAAGTCTAGCATAGCCTAGCTGAGTCTTTACTGACTAGTGTTAGTTGCTATGATGATTGATGGTTTGGACCGAGAAGGCTTCAGTTTGTAGCTCTAGGGCTGCAGGTTAAATATCGAGCCCCTCTTGGACTTGTATGAGGCTCTTCTCCAGCTGCGTCTTCTGGAAGGCATTCTTCAGACTGTGGGTCAGTTATCTCCAAGATAGGATCACTCTTTTTTTTTTTTTTAAGATTTTATTTATTTATGCATACAAGAGCTGGGGTACAGGTCAGAGTTGCAAGAGGTGAGAGGATTCACCAGAGACAGAGCCAGGAACAGAATAGGCAGACTGACTGAAACACACTGCTGAGGGGAACAGCGGACAAGGCAGGAGAGGTCTGCTGCGCCATGTGGGGCCCCTCCCTGGACAGCAGCAGGAATCGAACTTGTGCTACAGTGGCTGCGGTTTGCTTCATAATGCATTGCTTAATCCACTGCACCACCAGGGAGGCCCTACAGGGTCACTCTTAAGACACTGTAAGCTCCTGGCACTGCTGCTGCCTCTGGCACCTCTTGATCTTTATCTCCTGAGGGTCAATGGGGACTGTCTGAGAAGATAAGAAACTCAGATTTGGAATCTGTTTCAGTGAGAATTCTTTTAGTTGCAAGGGACAGAAAACCCAATGCAAAGATGACCTGAGCAAAGAGCTCTCATGACAGAAATATCCAGGGGGGAACATTTCCTGTGTGGTTTGGTTTAATCTCATCTGATGCCACGAGGCTTGGCCTCTCTGTGCTCTGGCTGGTTTTCTGGTACACGTGGGCCTTATTTTCTACCTTTGTGGTGGCAAAAAAGGCTGCAATTCCATCTTCCCCCATTCAGTTTTTGCCCCTCAGGGAAGGTAGCCTCTTTCTCTCCCCGGACTCCCAGGAGGCGACGTCCTACATATCGCTGACTGCCCAGTGCTTCCCTCCTGAGATGCTCGTGGTTTTGGCGTGGCTGCAGCTGTGGCTCTGCTTGGTTCTGCTGGGCTCTCACTTTGTCCCTTCCCACTCAGACTGGGGGAGCAGCTCCTATATGTGATAAGACTCATTTTGAGGCAGAGAAGGATGAGCAGGAAACTGAGTTGTCTCACACAATCAGTTTGTAGCTTCTGCACAGGTGCGTCATGCCCCCTGATACCCACTGACCAAAGTCAGTAACAATGCTGTGATAGTACTGGGGGAAGGGAAGGGGTATTCGCAAAACCAATAGACTTTGCCATAACTTCTAATTTATTTAGGCTGGGGGGAGGGGGAGAGCAGCTTTTCTAAACAAAATGGAATTTGCTAGAATTGCAAAGTTTAGTTATCTTCTTTTGATACATTATAATCTCCTTCTCCCCCACCCCCCAAAGTTTAAATTTCTTTACTGTTTAAGATCCTATCCACCCTCTCTCCCTCACTGGCGGTTAACTGATAATCTGAAGAGAAAGCTTTTTCTATTGATATCTCTATCTTCCTTCAAGAAAAAAAAAATAATAAAAAGGCTTTCATTAGCTCAAGCTAATACTCTGTACTTCTACAAGATGAAGATGTGGAAAAGATGACAAATAAAGACCTAACCATTTATTTGGGTTCTCTCGCTGCAAGGGAAAAAGAAAGAAGGATGTAGAAGGAAAAAGCAAGCTAGCAAACCATTGTCTTAAAAGTTCTTCATCCTCTTTTCTAATGAATGCGATGTGATGGGAATGCTTTGTATGTCTTTTAGACCAGAGTGATGGATTTGTGGTCCTGAGCAAAGGCAAGATGTGGTCAGGGCAAAGGGTAGTGTCTTTGACCATTGGGAATATGACTTCTTTCTCTTTGATGTGTGTTTGGATGAACTATTTATTTGCACTTGCTTTTAATTTGCTGGCCAACAATTAGAGCCAGCTAACAGGCCAACAAGCTGGCATGATGCACCCAATTATCTTCTGAAAATGTATTTCTGTGATTGGGGCTTTTAATTGCAGCTTAAATCAAATGCTCATGAACTCAGTCGCCATCAAGGGAATGAGACCAGCTAATGAAATAATGAAGCTCTGATTCCACTCAGAGGTACAGGGACACAGGGAAAGGAGATTTTTATTTCCTTCTTTCTTTTTTTTCAAATTGCTTTTGAAGACATTGTTGTCATAAATCCCACCACAAGGCAGCGACATCACAAAATGGGCAGCTTATTTTCCAACGACCACAAACGGAACAGGAGAACATTTTGATTCCTGAGATCCACTCACATTTGCCTGCTGGTTTATGTGGCCTCCAAGTTCTTACTCCCATACTCCAGATCAAGCAGCCTTGACTTTGGAATTCAAATTCACAGTGGTACCCCTGTCTGAGTGCCTTCATCCGCTGATCCCCAGTGTGAGCACCGCTGCAGGGTCAGCTGGGAAGAGCCTGTGCCCCTGGGACTGGTTAATTTATGCAGATGTGTGGTGCCCGGAGCCCCAGCCTCCAGCGCCTCTCCCTGCTAACTCACAGTGCTTAATTCAGATTACTTTGCTCTTATGAAGAGCCAATTTGCCAATTATCCCTGTAATTTTCAATTAGGTGCCTTTTACCTAAGACACTGTGCCATGGGCTATGAACTTCTGAGGTTCATTTTGTTCCCTCTGAAAGATGATCTGGGTTTGGCTGAGATACGGAAATCCTCCACCATTTTCAGATATAAGCAAGTTTTTTTTTAGAGGGCTCAAGCCTTTGAGTTTTCATCTGGACAATGTGGATTAAAAACAGTAGCAGCAACAACCATAATAGCTACCATTTATCTAGTGAAGTACCTGTCTTTCCTCACTGCAAATTAGAATTGCCTAGGGAGTCTTAAACAGTACTGATGCCCAGGCTCCCCCAAACAGTGGTTCCAATTTCATGGGTCTGAGTTCGAGCCTGAATATCAGTATTTTTTAAAAGCTCCCCAGGTGATTCTGATGAGCATGCAGGGTTGAGAACCACCAGCATCCAATGTGCCAGTTACTGTGTAAGGAGATTTGCACATATTTACAAGAACTTGTATGAGACAAATATGATTGTTCCTAATTTGTAGATAAGAAAATGGTGTCCTGAAGGATTTGATGACTCTTCCAAAGTCATCCAAGTGAGCAGGTGGTGGCAGCAGTTCCTAGGCCACGTTCTCCAAAGTATAGGGTATGTGAATTGTTGGAAGTTTAAGATCAGGGGACTTGGCAGGACATGAAAACTGATGGGAGAAATTGATGAGAGGTAGATTTTTCTTTTCCCAGAACTAGGTGTAAGGTTTTCTGCAAGAGGACACAGACTATTGATCAGTATGATAAGGATGCACACTGCACCTTTGCCCCAGTGGAAAGCAAGGGATTTCCCTGGTCTCTGTGTTGACATCTTACACATGAACTGGAGAGATGCCCAAGGAGAAAGCTGCCGGCCATATTGTCCCTGTCCAGTTTTCTCTATCTTCCTCTCCAAGGGAGCTGATTTTTTCTTGGCTGGACAACAAAAACCCTTCTTTTTTGCTATTATATTCCAAAAGAAAGTTGGCAGAGGCATCTACTAACAGAGCAGAGAAGACTCAAGTTGGGAGAAGGAAAGCTCATTGATGGCCTAGAAGGTAAGTGGCTGGTGGATGAAGCTAGGGGAAACCTCAGGTTGACATTGTATCTGGGAGTGGAAACTTTGAATTGTTCTGAAAATCAGCTACAAAGTCTGGCCACCAAGGCTGACCACTGAGGCATCCACTTGTGGACAAAGAGGCAGCCCTTTCACTAGCTGGGACCTTGCTTCCTTGTGGTCTGTGATCCTCTGCCACTTCTTACCCACTGGCCTCCCTGCCATGTCCTTCTGGTTGAAAGAATGCCCATGTGTGAGTGGTCCTGGACCACAGATGCAGAGATGAGTGGAAGACAGACACAAACGATTGTTTTTGCAAGTCTCTGCTGTTTCCTTCCTGTTCTGAATGCCAAGGATCACCTCTTGGTGGGGGAAGGAGACCAGCAGTTCTAGAATCTTTTATTGGTTTTGTTTATTGAGGTATCTCCATTACAGTGCCTGGAACATAGTGGGAGCTCAGTAAATATATTTGAATAATGGATGAATAAATGAAGTGCGAGGAAACCCAGGACTGTGAGCCCAAGAAGGCATTAAAAGCAACTCCCACAAGCCTTCTGCATCAGTGGGAGGGAGTCGTGGTTGAGGTAGGAGGCTCATTGACATGCCATGTCTGGGAATTATTTGCCATCCTTCTCTCATCCACCTACAAGTGAAGTGGATTAGTGTCGTGGATCAGTGTGATTCAATATATTTGTGTGTAGCAAGGAAATAATACCTCTTTCAAAAAGTTTTGGGAGGATTAAAAGAAGTAAGCCACTTAAGTGGTTTACTATAGTACTCAGTGCTTAAAGAGGTGGTTAATAGTTGTTATCAAAAGGTAAGTGTTGTCATGTCCCGTGTGCCCTTTGTACTGGGGACTTGTCATCTATGAACTTTTGACCAACTAGTTGCATTCTTCTAAGCCCTTTCAATCCCATTTACCATTTATTTTCTTACTCAAACATATGGTTCTGTTATAACCATAATATCTGCGTTGTTACAGCTACTAAATCTACTACCTTCTTTGTGCCAAACTCTGAGCTAGATTCTGGGGATGAAATGATAAGACAGAGTTTCCTGCTCCCAATATCCCTGATGTTTTGTGCAGAGGGGACAGATTCCACACCCCAGGATTCTTCCTTATAGATCATTCCACTCCTCTGTGGCTAGAGGGAGAGCTAGTCTTCCTGCCACACAATCTACAGTAGAACTACCTGACCTGGCTTGTGACATTCACAATACAGCAGATGGAGACCCACTGTTTTCCACTGGAACCCTTCTCACTCACCCCCTCTTCACTCAGAACTCCATCCACTAAATGGTGCTTCCCCTGCAAGACTTTCTGTATTCCCAGTCCAGCCTCCCTAGCCAGTCCAGGGTACATCCCCCAGTTTTGTTTTATTCATAGCTCTTCACAATCCCCAACACTATTTTATTCATTTAATTCTTTCTTTCTTTGAAGTCTGTCTTTCCTTGAATCTAACTATGAGGTCAAGGATAATTTACACCCTTTTAATTGTTGGTACCCTTGCACCAGAATGTGGGCTGTCAAGTCGTGTGTGATTGAATGTCTTCATGGTCTTTCTCCAGAGGTTCCTTTGGGCATCTCCCGGATCACCTGGAAGGTGAAAATTTCTGTTGTAGGTTGATAAGGTATTCGTCTGACAACAGAGTCAAAGAAAGCAGCCATAACCAGCAGAGTTGACAGTGTCCTTTTAAGAGCTGGCACGGAACATTTGATAAAAATACAGTGAGAGATCAGAGCGCAATGAATCATATTTAGGAGAAAATCTCTTTTGAAAAGCCCAGGGTAGGTCATGTTTTTTTCATGCTTGTCAACTTGGCTGAATAATTTGCTTAAAATAAATGGACGAGAATGGTAAGTTGCTATGTAAGGGGAATGAAACAGACTCCAAGCTCTGTGAGCAACGTGTCTCATTCTCTGAAGGGTCTGGCTTGGGTGGTGGTGAGTGTTGTGGGTGGGAGGTGGTTTGTGCATTTAGACAAGGTCAATGTCTTCTTGGCTTCAAGATTTCTGGGTCGCCAGCACATTAGCCAATTTCCAAAGAAAACAGATTTGATCCTGCAATGATGCTGAAAAAAAGCTCTACTTCTCAGATTTGTCAGGTTCTTAAACATGAGCCAAATGAGTTAATATCTTCTCATTGTTGTCTTTATTAAACCTTTGTTAAGCCAATCTTGGGTGATGATGGGCCTCTGCCAGAGGTCTTTTAATAAAGTAAGTGTTCCTTTAAATAACCTCTCCAGGGAAGCTGCTGTGGCTTTGAAAATGCAGGGAGCAGCAATGTCCAAATGCAAGTGACTAGGCTAATTCCAGTTTGGGGCCTGAGAATTTTATAGCAGACCCAGGGGGCAAGTCAGTATTAGTAGCATAGGCTCTGGAGATAATAGGTATGAGATACAAGACCTGGATGTCCTTTAAGCCTTGGGGGTAGAGGGTGGATGCTTTGGTGACTGGCACAAATGGACAGTGCTGGCCTAGTGCCAGTCTTACCACCATATACTATTCACAACTTAGTGTTGAGGCCACAGCACAGGGATGAATGGAGAGAATCGTGGGGACCAGTCTGGTATTCTCTGCCTCATCCAGTCTGCACATAGGGATGGAAGTCTCCAGAAAACCCATGTTTGGTTCATTGGCATTTGACAGTTTGCTCACCAGACCCCAAAATTGTCTCTCCTATCTCCTTTGCCACAATCCCCCTTGCCATCACCTAACCATTTTGCTGTAAAGAACTGATAAACTAATTCATACTAATGTAGCAATAACTTACTTGAGAGGTAGCTTTTAACATGGCCTGTCACCTGTTTTTTACAGTCTTGCATAGCTTTCTTCTCATCAATAAAAGACTTCAATGTTGCGGGGAAGCACTCTGTTATTATATCAGATTACTGGAACCCCCATTTTTCTAGCAGTGTATTGCTGTCTCAGTGTGCACACTTTCTCGGATGAAGTGAGAAGATATGGCAGAGAAGTCTAAGTAGCAAGAAACTGAAGCCAGCCTCTGGAGCAGCCAACAGGAAACCATAACCATAAAGGACTGAATCCTGCCAATGATCACATGATCTTTCCTGGCTGACTCTTTAATGGCATCCTTGTGAGACACCCCAAAGCAGAGGATCCAGCTAAGCTGTGCCTGGATTTCTGCCCCCACCCTAAGACTGCAATATCACAAATGTGTCTTTTTCAGGTCACCACACTAGTGTTGACAACAATACAGAACTTGAACAACTAGCAAGGTTTGGTGGGTGCCAGTTCTGGGGAGAGTGTGCCCCTTAAGCATAGGCAATGGCACTGGAGGTGGGTGGACTGGGTGAGCCAGGGAATCTTAACGGGAGAGATTTGGGGCTTTCTGGGCTGGTTTTTGAGATACCTTTTCTTCCAAAAGAGTCTCACTTCTCTCAGTTGCATGGAATCTCTCTGTATTAGTTTGTCCCTCCTGAAGAAGGAAGCACGTGACAGAATAATTAAGAGTGTGGTTTTAAGCATCACGTTCTCCACTCGGGTCATGCTGCTCACTTGTTAGTGAGTGAGACAGCCTTTTGGCATTAGTTTCCTCATTGCAAAATGACATTGAATCATATCTATCTTCATATGGTCGTTGCTATAAAGATTAAACCCGGATCTCTTAGGCCCCTCTGAGGCACTTAATAAATACTAAGTAGCCAGTAGGTGTTAGTATCCCAAGGCTCTGACAATAGATGGAGAGGCCATCTTTGTCTCAGAGCCATAGTTTTTTCACAGAGGTAAGAATGTATTTGAGTCCTGGACTGCTGCCCCTTCAGAACACTCCTCTTCCTTCTCCCTGAGTTTTAGGAGAAGCTGGGTCCTCATCAGGACCTGCCACTTACCTGCAACAGGTGTGGATCATTTATCTTTCACAAACCTCACCTGTGAATGAGGACCACATGAGGCCACATACTTCTCAAGGCTCACTTACGGTGAACACTGAAGGGAGGACTCAAAGACTGAGCCTGCAAAATGGAGCTAGGAAGCAAAACTGGAGCTTGAGGACAGAGGTCGGGAAACTCACAGAGGAGAAAGCAGAAGCAGGGAAAAAAAAAAAAAAACAATAACAACAACCCAGGCTGTGCACAGACCCTGGTTTCTCATCCTGCGCCAAATGATGTCAACAGCTGCCATGTCCCTCCAGAGAGCGGTGTTTGAGGCAGAGTCTGTTTCATCCATGTCTGGGTCTGGCATCCAGGTGGCCCTTGGCAGGTGCCTGTTGAGCAGGACTGCATTTTCTAAGCGTCCGCCGGCCACACTGGCCATGTGCAACCTGTGGAAGCTTGGACACTCCTGAGGATTACAGACCTGGCTGTGGTCTCCCAGCCTGGCCTTGGGCTTGTTGCTGCCACACTGAGGTCACCTCATGGCTTTTGCGGTTTGGGCTATGGATGTCGGAAACCTGGCCCTTGACGGCAGGGTTAACTGGGTAGTTTCATCCAGTCCTGCTCCTGGAAAGGGAGCAAGGGGCCACTCACTAACTGGAATGCCATGGTCTGCCTCCAGGTGGTTAACGGGTGCATGTTTTGATGGTGACATTTGCTTCAGCTAATCACTCCAGAGCCAGTGCATAGAACTCAGGGTTTCAGGTTATAGTTCAAGGTCAGTGCAAAGGGCGTCATATACTGACGCCTGACAGGGAGTCTCTTTGGTGCCTCTAGGGATCCTAGGCACGTGGTCTCTGACTCTGCTCCAGTTCCAGTCACTCTGAATTCCGCATCTGACCTGAATTCTGCATCTGACCACCTACTGATGGTCCTGAGAGTATAAGATATGGCCAGTGCATCTGTGTCCTCTGTGCCAGGGCTGGGAGAGAGTCAGTGCTGAGTGAATGCACAGAGGGGATAGAAGAAAGAGCTCCGGTGTCCTGGAAACAGCGCAGCCTGGAGACAGGGAGCCCCACCTGTATGACCCAGCATCAGTCACTTCTCGTCCTCAGATCCTCTATGAACAAGGGAGCCAGTCTAGACAGGGTCACGAGCCGGTGACCCACGGTCCTGGGTTCCTTTACATCCAAAGCTTGTTTTGTGTGGCATTAAATTAAAAAAATAGAAAACTGGCATGAATTTAGGCAGGGTGGACATAGTGCACAGCTGTCCACAGTAGCAGCTTTCCCGGCATGTGATGTCCAGCCCTTTTCACACATGTGCAGGATTCAGTGGTCCTCAGTGCATTTGGGTTTGCTACCCCTGGCAGCTGAAATGTAAAGAGAGTTTGGCTTTGGCATGTTAGAATTCAATGAAAAGACAAATGACAATAAATGGAGTAAAACAGGAAAATGGGGCAGAGAGAGAGAGAAGAAAAGTAGAGAAATAAGTGAGATCTGATGGAACATTCTCTTCAGAGGATTCATCCCTAGCTGTCCGTGGGTCAAAAGAAAACCATGATTTCCTCTGAAGGAGAGAACATCAAACTCTGGGGAGGGAGGCCTTGAGCTCCAGGCACAGCCTGGGAGGCCTGACCACATACGAGGATTTCAGTTCTGCTAAGATTCCACCTTCTCTGAAGGAAAGAAAACCCATCAGATTTGACTTAAACTAGGGAATGGGACAGACCTTGCCTCTGGGGCTCCTGTGGTCATAGGGGTCCAGCCATTTTCAGAGCCAAAGCCAGGGAGAACCCAAGGCCGAGAGCAGCAGGGCTCAAGGTTCTGCAGCCCTGGCCATGGTGCTGAATTATTAATGTTCATTTCAGTTATCCTTTGGTTCAGCAGAAATATGACAAAGCAATCTCAGATAATGAAATCACCCACATTTTCTGCTGTTCACAGCAGGCTTTCAGGGGCAAATCCTGCCCCCACCTTCACAGCGCTGATTGAGTTACATGTTCATGGGTTGGGGGCATGACTCCCCGTGTTATTGATCAGTGTGTAGTACACAGATTAGAGTGACCTGAGAACCTTTCTTCCAGTGGGTCAGTGACTATTTGCGGTCAGTCAGTAGAAGAGGAACTTTTGCAGAACAAGCAACTATTATTTCATAAAAGGTCTTGGGAGTGTTGGAGGACAAGCAAATCTGGTCTAGCCTGGAACACCTTCATTGTCTGCCTGCACCTCTCTTTCCAGCTTTTCCAGAATTTCACACTTTAAATTCTGCCCTTTTATGGCATCTTAGAAATAATCTAACATCCATCTAAACACTTTTGTAGGAAGAGACAAGACTCACCTAGGATTATGTTGTTTCTCTTTCTTGTATCTCTTCAACATCCTTTGAAGCAATTTTTTTTTCAAAAAAAAACTATCTAGAATCCAAACAATCAAAGAATAAAATTACCATCACTTACCAGAATATCCAGGACCCCAAATCAGGTATAGCAGATGTCCGCTTAATCACAATTTATTTCTTCCTAGCAATCATATCACCTCTTTGGGGGTTGAATGCCAATTTCAGTTAAACACATTTTAAAACTGAGATTATTGCATGAAGATTTAGAGGTATGGCTTCTCCTGAAATATCAAGATCTAGTTATCACAAGCCCAGAAAAATATCTGCTGATAAGATTTGAATGTCAGTGTACTTTTTTTCCTTTTCTTTGAGCGTTGGCAACATATGCAACTTTATAAGGCTGGTTGACTAACATTACAGCAATGCCTGAAGCCAAAAGGAAGCAGAAGAAGAACTTGGTGGGTTTTGCCATAATATATAAATGAAATTAGTATGAGACTGTCCCTTGTGGTGATTGCTTTCAAAATGTTATTTCTTTTTGAAATTTTAGTAAGCTACGTAACTACTGTGCACAGACTTTCAATTATGCTAATCTTAAACCTTCATGGCCGATATGCATACACCTACCCATGAAATAAACATTTTCCAGACCTCATGGAAACTATATTGGATTAGTCAGGGTTTGCCAGAGAAAGAGCCCTAATGGGATCTCTGTGTCTCTGTCTCTCTTCATACACACAAGCACACATGTAGGTACATGTATGTGCATATGTATTTATGCATCTATGTTTGTATACAGAGAGCTAGGCTGTATATAGATAGCTATACAGAGAGAAATTTCAGGGAACTGACTCAAGTAACAATGAAGACTGCAAGTCCCATGACCTGTAAGCTAGGGTTGTAGTAATCTGCGGTTGTAGTAAGTTGGGAGGTATAGAAAGCTGAAGGTGTAGTAAGCTGGAGGTCTAGGTTAAGCCTGAAGACTCAAAACTGAGGGGGAGCCAATGGTATGAGTCCAAGTTCAAATGCAGAAGACCGATGCCCTGGCTCAAGCAGTGAGGCTGACAGGGAATTCTACTTTCCTCACCTAAGCGGCTCTCAGCAGCCTGGATGAGGCGCAACACCTGGGCAAAGTCATCTGCTTTATTCAGGCTACAGTGCAAGGGCAATCTCACCTGGGAGCTCCCACAGACATAGCTAGCCTAACGCTTAGCCAAATATGTAGGCGCCCCCCGCCAAGTCGACACATAAAATTATGTGTCGGGCCCCTAGGGCTGGCAATGCCATAGTGAGCCCACTTGAGCTCCAGGCGTCTCTGGCTGGGGCCCGAGCTGACCATGGCTCACACTGAGATTGGCCTTGTGGGTAGCAGTGCTCATCCCCCCCAGGATGAAATGCGAGGATAACATGACCATGAAAACATGAGGATCCCCTCTTAGAAACTCAGGACCAGGTTTGGCTCTCCAAAGTTTAATGCCCTAAAAATGACTGGCAAACAGTGCAACACATATACAAGTGAGTGCTTCGAGAGCACACGTACAAGTTCACATGGAAGACAAGAAAAGACAATATCCATAAGAAATGGGAGCTGAATCACAGCTCTCTGGACGAGTCTCTCTGGAGGGCAACTTGTCTGCCTCTGCCCCCAGGCGGGCCAACTCGCCCTCACCAGACTGATGGGAACTGCCCCCTTCATGAGGCCTCATACCCCTGCCTACGCCCTGGCATTGTCCCCAAAGGCCATGGGGCGGACACCACCTTCTTCAAACAGCAAAGCCCTGTGCTTCCCCTTTGTGCTGTGTCCCTTGGGGCCAGCCCCTCAGAAGCTCCACCTGCCTCTCCCTCCTGGCAAATGGCTCTTTATCAGTTGCTCACGATCAGCTCGCAGAGCACCTCTGGCTTTTATTTTCTCCCCACGAACATTATCTATTTGTCCAATTCATCTCAAAATAGCCTGGCCCAGCCATCCCATAATATCCCTATCCTGTGTCACTCAAAACAGAGGCTCGGCAGGAGCTCTGAGCTCTTCTTCCTGTCCTTTCTCTTCTTTAATAAGCGCACCCCGGGCTTCAGTCAATGCCTTTCCTCTAGATTCATGAGTTGGCTGCTTCTGCAGCAGCCCCAGATCTTGGCAGATAAATCTCCCCCAGAGCTGTCAGCACAGACAGAGGGAAGCAGCTCGGCAGGTCCTCAGAGAGGTGACTATGCAGACGTCAGATTTATCACCCCGTGTCCTAGGGTGTCGCCCACTTGACCTTCAGGTTGGCAGTGGCCAGTGCATGGCTTTCGCTGGGAGGTACCCTGGTGCCAGCTACACTGCCTCTGAAGGTTCCCTCCCTGCTCGTCCTTGTGATGAATGGAAAGTCTGGTCTTGAAAGATGGGAGGTGAGGGGCCCTTGGCTCCCCAAGGAAGGAGAGCTTGTGCTCTGGCCTTGCTGAGGACTCGCTGCCACTGGAGAGAAACGTGCTGATTTCTGTCCCTGCTCTCTAGGGTTACTCTGGGTTAATTTTAGCTGCTTCTGTGCCCCTGGATGGACCACACATTTTTCCTCCTTAGCCATGTCCAAGGCTCTCATCCTGCGCAGCCTCAGTGCCCTCACAAGCAAAATTGAGACATGTGCTTATGACAGTGTGTTTCCATGAAGACAGATCACTCGCCCTCTCCAAGGTCAAAGCTCCCGCTGGCCAGGCTCTTTGGCAAGCGATCCGTCAAACAGGGCAGCGGGCAGCGGGCAGCCGGCAGTCAGGTCTCAGGTCCCTGGCCGACTGACTCGTCAAAACCTTTCAGAGGTTTATTGTGCCCTGTACAACTTTTCTCCTCCCACTGCCTGTCGGTGCCTCCTCTGCCAGCCCCGCAACACAGAGCATGAGTTGGCTCAGTATCGGAAATCATGATGATGCCCCAGAAGGCAAAACAGATCCTTCTGCAGAAAGTGGGGAATTTCTCAGTCATTTTGCAAGGCAAGAGCCTTGGTCTCTTGTGAGGTTTCGAAAGCAGAGCAGCAGTGTCACCTGCTGTGCCTGTCCATTTACCCGTCCGTCTCACACCTGGGAGCAGCGCCCCAGTCCTGCCCACTGGCTCGCAGTGCAGCGCTGACTTTTGGTTAACTCTGTCACTGTTTACAAAACCACTTGTAGCCTGACACTGGGCATGTGATTCCTGTCCTCAAGGTGCACTCTGTGCCTTGTAGAAGGTGAGAAAGAATCTCTTATTATTAGGAAAATGTGAACGCAGACAAGGAGATATCACTCTATCCCTGGAAGGATGGTTATTATTCTAAAGATGAGACACAACAGGTGTTAGAGAGATGGTGGAGAGAAGGGAAGCCTTGGTCACTGTCAGTGGGAATGCAGATTAGCGCAGTCATTATGGAGACTGTGGAGCTTCTCAAAAAAAATCCGAAAAAGAAAATATCCCACCTCTGGGTATTTAGCCTAAAAATGCAAAAAAAAAAAAAACCCACTAATTAAAAAAGATGTATGTACTCCCATTTTTATTATAGTGTTATTTACAAAAACCAAGCAATGAGAACAACCTAAGAACTTCTTCGGATAAAGAAGAGGTGGTCTAGAAACACAGTGGAATGTTCTCAGCTATGAGAGAAAGGGCCAGAGTCTGTGATTTGCAGCAGCATGGATGGTCCCAGACTGAAATAAGTCAGATGGAGAAAGATAAACACAGTGTCTTGTGACCTCACTCAGAGGTGGTTCATTGAGAAACCAAACAAAAATAAAAATAAACTTTTAAATTATAACAGCAAATCAGTGGTGGCTAAGAGGGTAAATTGGGTAAAAGGGGTCAGCTGTATGGATTTTAGGGTAGTTTATATGATGCTGACGTACAACGGCACACACCTGAAATGATAAAATGCCACCTTGCAATCTCACTTCAACAAAAGTTATGAAAAATAAAAATGTTAGGGCCCCGCTGGAGGTACAAGGGGTTAAGTCTCAGCACTATGAAGCTATCTGCAGGCACTGCAGCATGAGTTTGATCCCCAGCCAGGGAGGGGACGCACATGGTGCAGCAGACCTCTCCTGTCCCACCTGCTGCTCCCCTCAGCAGTGTATTTCAGTAGATCCACCTGTTATTCTCTCTACTCTGTCTCTGGTGAATCCTCTCACCCCCCATACCTCTGGCCTGTACCCCAGCTCGTTTCTGTACAGCAAAGGACACGCTAACCAAAACAAAGCGACAACCCACCAACTGGGAGAAAACCTTTGCACACAACATTAGTGACAATGGACTTATCACACAGATCCACAAAGAACTAACCAGACTAAACAAAAACAAAGAGAACAACCCAGTCAAAAAATGAGCAAGAGAGCTAAAAAGACAATTCTACAAAGAGGAAATGTGAATGGCCAACAGGCATATGAAAAAATGCTCAACTTCTCTTGTCATCAGAGAAATGCAAATCAAAACCACTACGAGATACCACCTCACACCAGTGAGAAT
>JAGFMF010011775.1:2877577-2906040 GCA_019455555.1 Galemys pyrenaicus | reverse complement strand
TGAGGTGATGGTGCACTGGTGAGATGGTGATGGGGAATACATGGGGATTACAATTAAAGGCAAGTATATGTAAATTTTAAAATATTTTAATAAAAAAATAATTAAAAAAAAAAGATATGCAAAATAAAAAAAAAATAAGTGGCTTCTCAACTGGGACCCAATCATTTTCCCTCATAGAAATGGGGGGCTGGGGCTCTAGGTCCCAGCCCCACACAGGAAGAGTGGAGCTGGACAGGAGACGCTAGAAGAAGCCTGAGGAGACACATGGAGCTCGTGAAGTAACTGTGCTTGTTTCGTAGGCTTGGGGGACATGGAAGAGATACTTGAAAGAGAAAGAGACATGGGTGAGAAACCCGGGGGGGAGAGATGACGGCAGCCTTTTCCTTGACCTGCCATTTGATTTTGCGCCTTTCCTTCCAGACTTGCCTGGCCCCTCTGCCCCTTTCGTCTTGTCCCCACCAGGAGGTGCCTCAGACCATGGCAGCTTTCAAGTCTCAGCAGCCCTGCTTTGGGCCAACCCTCTTAGGCTGGGCATTTACCCATGAGGGGATGGGTAACTGTGTGTGTTTCATGGGAAATCTATTTTAACATATTCTCTCTCTTCTCTCTAGTGCACACTCACTGCATTAAGGTTCTTTTCTACTGAAGGTTTTATGCACTAAGAGTATGTTTTGTCTTTATGCGGTAGTTTGCAGGACCCATTTAGAGTGCGTTGTTAGGGGGGTCCCGGGCTGTCCCTTATTCTGCCTACAAGTACTTCCAGTGGCTGTGCCCTCCTGTCCTTCTGCCCTCCAGGGTGGCCTGAGGCCACAGGCTCACTTGTGAAGAATGGAATATGGCAAAACTAATGGGATGCCACTTCTGAGACTACAAAAATACGATGACTTGGGTCTTGCCTATCACCAATCTCGTTTCCTGCGCCCCACCTCCGATGGAAACCAGGTGCCTCGTGGGGGAACAGCAGAGCCTGGGTGGCAGGAAGCTCAAGTCCAAAGCCAGCAGGTGGTGAGGACCCATGTCCTGTCAACAGCCTGGTGAAAAAGCCGGGAGGCGGCTCCTCCAAGAGAGCCTTGGGGTGACGTAGCCTCTGTCAGTTCCGTGACTCCAGCCTGTGGGAGACCCAAGCCTGGGACCAGGTGCCCATGACTGGACTAAGAGGAGCTGTGTGAGAATGAAAGTTTGTAGCTATAAGCCACTAAGAGTTGGGGTGATGCTTTATGCAGACATACCATGAAATGGAGTTTTCGAGCAGAGATTCAGGGGACACCTTGCTGATATGGGGTGGCCTGGAGAGACTGTGCTGAGGACATTGCATTTCAATAAAGATTGAAGCCCAAGCCAGAAGACCAGTATTCCAGGTGAAGAGAACCATACACGGGGGCATCAGGAATGGGCTGGACTGTTTCAAGATTTGTGTCTGGAGAGCAGTAGCTGGTCAACTCAGCCAGGCCCCTTTAACGTCACTGTCTTTATTCCCCAACCCAATCTTGAAAAGTTGGCATTTTTATACTCACCACATAGCTGGGGGAAACTGAGGCAGAGAGTGGTTCAGTCACCAGACAAAGGTCACACAAGTAGAAAGGGGATCCCGGCTGGAGTGAAGCCCGTGTGTCTGTTCTACGTCCTAATACCACTTAAGTGGCTTCCTCCAACCACTTATCTGACATGTCTCTTGCTTTGCTCCAGGCTCAGAATTTGTGGGGAGAGACAGATACAGAAGTTGTGAGATAAAGAATGTCTGTTGCAAGTCTCTAAATTTGTCACTAATTCAAAAGCAAATCTGTTCCCCTATGTTTATTGCAGCACTATTTACAATAGCTAAGATATGGAAAAAAGCTAAACACTCCAGAATAGATGACTGGATCAAAAAGATGTGGTATATAATATATATATATATACAATGGAATATTACTCAGCAATAAAAAGTGAAAATTCATGTAATTTGCAGCAACACGGATGGAGCTAGAAGGGATTATGCTCAGCAAAATAAATTAGAAGGAAAAAGAAAACTATTAGATGGTCTCACTTACAGGAGGAATATAGGGAAAGTGAACAAATGGTCAGGGCAAAGACAAACCTTCAAGCAGACCATAGACCTGAGACACACAGCGGGGCATGGGGAAGAGGAGGGGTTAATGCAGGCAAGGGATGAGCACAAGGGACTGTGGTGCTGGATCACAGATGCTGTAGTGGTGGGAGAATCAGGGGGGGCTACACTTGAGGGGAGAAATCAAATAATGTTCAAAAATGAATGGGGATATATGAAAATAAATAACTTTCAGTCTCTAAATTTTGGGGTAATGTTTTACACAACCAAAGAGTCGCCAACCCCCTAGGGTTTTACCCCTTTGCTCCTCATTTAAGCCCTGCCATGGTGCGGAGGTAGAGGGGGAACAGGTGTGACTATTACACCCACTTGCAAATGGCAAACGTGGAGCCGAGAGGGTGATGGCCACACCACATGAGGCTCCCCTGTTTGTTAAGGGCAGAATCGCTCTTGACCCTGACCTCTGACCCCAACAGACTCTTACATTTTTCTCTCTACCTGTCACAGTCCTGATTTACACAGGAAATTCCCCAGAGAGGTGGAGAATCCTTTCTAATGCCAAGAGCTGGTATCAAGCAAGGTTTGTGTGGGTCACACGTGCTCCAACTGTGGCCCGTGTCCAAGACGAATGTCGCCCTCTGGCCTGGATACGGGACTTCACCTGTGCTGTGCGGAGGCCTCTAACACTGCAGTTCCACCACTGACTCTTTTAAATACCAGAATTTCCAGTCCATTAATCTTAAGAACTGGAAGAATCACAGTATTTAGGGCTGCTCTCAAGGAGGCAAATCACCCCTCATCACTCCCTAACCCACTGTCCTTCTAGTCTTACTTCCATGCGACTTCTTAGCAAGGCCTGGCGCCCAGGCTAGTGGCCCACTGCTGGGCCCTGCACCCTGTGCTACTGCGAGCGTGTGTAGTGGTGTTCCCCGCGGTGTCCATCTCCTCACGGCGCTTCTTCCACACTCCACACTTTAGCCACGTGCAGGCAGAGCCAAGGGAGTTGGAGCTTACTGTGGATCTCAGCCCAGCACAGAGACCAGGGCAGAGTGGGGAGCCGGCGTATCTTGTTACGTTCAAATGTGCGGTTGGCCCCTTCGCAGACCCTCTCCAGTGCACCCTGCAGGGCTACGGGCGTGCGAGGTGGATGGAGCCCTTTGGGGGCAGAGGTGACGCTGTACACAAACAACAGCAAGAGTTACCGCATTGCTGTTATTTACTGAGCACATCATATGTCTGTGTTTCAAGAGTATCATACGTTAAATAGTTCCAAGGAATAACGGAGACAGTTATTTTGCACACAAGTGGTCCCATACGGGAGAGGCAGGTGACCAACTTGTCCTGGTTTGCTGGGATTGTCATTTTTAAAGTTTGCCATCTTGGATCAGGCAAAATAGGAGGGAAGTTCATCCTACTGAGGGAAAATAATTAGACTGTAGCCAAAAAAGAAAAGGGATTTATAAGGGAGAGGGGAGATTAGAGACAGAAAAACTACAGTGAATTCAGTGAGTGTGGGAAGATCCCTTGCATTGGACAGGGGTCTCGGCAGGGAGGGGCAAACTGATGAGTTAGCAGCTAGAAAAGACACCAGGCCATGCATTCAGTCCTTGAGAGTATGTAGAGGGATATTAAAGAAAACAATTTAAAAACTTGATCTATTTTTGCTTTTATTTTTTATTGGGGTAACACTGCATTATAGCATTCTCTAAGTGTGGGTGTGTCTCACTGAGGTCAACGCGTGTTTATAGAATGTTAACTTCAGCACTGAAAGTTCAATTCCATCTTTCACCATACAATTTACCCACCTTCCTGCCCCCCTCCCTTCTGGTAATTGCTAATTGGTCTTATATCTAAACATTTATTTGGTTTATTTATTGTTTTATTTTCTCTATGTGCCACATATGGGTGAGATCATGGTGTTTCTCTGTCTTCAGCTCCATTTCACTAAGTCTCTCTAGATCCATCTATGTTATTGTATATAGTGGGGTTTCACCTTTTTTACTGCTGAGTAGTATTCCATTATGTATAGAGACCATATCTTCCACATCCAGTCAGGTTGATGGGCTCCTACGTTGCTTTCACTATTGTAAATAGTGCTGCAAAAAACATGGTGCTACAGTTCTTTCTCTGGATTAGAGTTTTTGTTTTTAAGGAAAACAATCCTAGTTGTTTATCATTTCTGCAGAAAACCTAGGCTAGCTGCTCTGGGTCCTTCCTTGACACTGCCACCTGTGTTAAGGCAGCTCTTTACCACTTCCCTTATCAGTATCTCTTAGGATCCTGTGATGAGTATAAATACCAGGCTTTGGGAACTCAGAGCCAGGGAGACCCCAGTTACAAGATCAGAAAGAGGAATTGGAAGTTGGGGAGGAAGAGTGTATATTCTTCTGGTGTTTTTGTGGAAACTTTAGCCCTTGATTATCTGCCCAGACATGTGTTGTGTTGAGTCATCAAGGTATTTAGGGAGGCTCTGAATGGTTGTTTCTGGAAACTGTGGTCCCTTGAGGAAGTTCAGGAGAGGGCAAACCAGTTGTAAACGTAATGCTGACTTGCAGAAGCCCTTTGTGTTCCCAGGCAGCAGATAAGGAAGTGTGAAAACATTTTTTTTTAAAGAATTAAAAAGGGGATTCTCAGGTGTAACAAAAAACAGTCCCATTCTTGTGTGGCTCCCAGGGACCTCTAGAAAGCACGAGAGGGGGTAGCAACTGGGAATACTGGGCTCTCCAGTCTTCACTGGGACTATTCTTTCATTCATTAGCTCATTAAAACATTTTCCTTCCTTCATTCTTTCATTCACTGTCTTTTCTAGCCATTCATTCATAAATTCATTAATTCCCTTATTCTTATGTACTGGTAGGTCCACTTACTCTTCTTTTGGGTGCTCATTTCCCACTCACCCACATGCATTTTTATAAGTTTTTTGTTGTTGTTAAAGATTTATTTTATTTATTTATGCCTATAAGAACTGGGCTGTAGGCCAGAGGTGTGGGGAGTGAGAGGATTCACCAGAGATAGGGTGGGGAATAGAACAGGTGATTTACTGAAATACACTGCTGAGGGGAGCAGTGGGGGAGACAGGAGAGGTCTGCTGCACCATGTGGGTCCCCTCCCTGGCTGGGGATCAAACTCAGGCTGCAGTGGCTGGAGATAGCTTAATAGCACTGAGACTAACCTCTGAGCTACCTGGGAGGCCCATTTTTATAAGTTTTTACTGAGTACTTACTCTGTGCTGAGTGTTCTGGATCAGAAGGTTCCCCATCCTAGCAAGCTCTCCTTCCACTTGGGTTCCAGATCCCTCTCCCATCACCCTAGCCCTTGGCTGCTTGGACAGAGTTCTGGTGAGAGCTTTGGGAGTATGGCCACCACAGCTCCACAAAGGACTCCTCGATACTCCCTGGAGGCATATGGAGGCTCAGCACAGAGCCCATGGGCCTTTGGACCGTGCCTCTGGAGGCTGGACTCCATGGGTGACTAATCAGACGGTTCTTTTCCAAAGTGGATTTTCTCCTGGCTGAGCTATGTGGGGAAGCACAGGTCTCCAGTCCTCATTAATGTTGGCCATATTTACAAGGTAATGACTAAGGGGCAGAGGGGTATCTGGTTACAGGAAGCTCCAAGAATCTGAAATCTCCAGAGATAGGATTTTACTTCTTTCAAGTTTCTTAAAATGCCTAGAGCAGTATCAAAACCAAGTACACAAGTTCACGGACCAGGCAACAGAATTCCAAGGAAGACTGGCCAAGGCCAGGGTCTCATGTTCCCATGCCTGGCTGGGCACTGGCTTCAAACCAGTTCTGGGCTGGACATCATGGAGGATCAAGAGGGAAGAAACAACTTCCTGATTTTGCAAGATGTAAGAAATAACATGAAACAAAAAATTACTAACACTTGTGGTCCATTAACAAAGTGCTTTACCATTTACCAAAATTTTTCCACCACTGTTCCCATTTGTGCCCCATTTGAGGGGTATGAGGAGGTGAGAAATAGGATGACTTTCCTTTTACTAGAGAGGAGAGTAATTGAATTGTCCATAGTCACATAGCTAATATAGCTAAGTCGGGATTTGAACCCAGCAATGTTTGATTCTAAAATCTGTCTCTCTATCATGAGCTCACAAGAGTTTGTAACAGAGCTGGGCTAGGTCTCCTTAGGTAGAGGAAACTTGGAAAAAGGCAGAGAAGTCACTGTGATTAGGTGTAGTCAGGGGAGGCTTCCTGGAGGAGTTGGAATTTCCATGGATTGAAGAGTCAGAGTTGATCAGGCATTTACTTTTCCTTTGATCACCCATTCTCCTTAATGAAACAGGGAATGGGTTTCACCTGCCAGCTCTTACCTCTGCTTACAGAATGGGGAATATATCTTTTATTCCTTAGTAATATTGAGACCTGGGCAAGACACCTAAATGGCTCAAAGAATTTAATCATTGAATAGGCAGCTTTGTGTAAGAGCAGAAATGAGAACTGACACGGAGTCCTCTCTATGGGTAAATATAATTAGCCTGGCTATTATACTCCAAATCCTCCCTAAGCCCCCATGCTCAGGCAGCAAAAGGAACCTGCTGGCTTTTGGTGACTCTCGAAAACCAGGAATCTTTGCTGGAGCTGCAGTAATTTGATTTATCTCAGAAACAAGCCAACATTACAAGGCTGGGTTTGCAATTTCAATATGCAGAGATTAATTTACATGCAGAGCTAATTAAGCAACGAAACACCCACTAATTGATTATTACAAGAAAAAGAACACATCAATTTGGAGAAATGTAATGTACAATATTTGCAAACTTAATTGCCAAGTGGAAATTCCTCTTTTCCTGGCTAATAAATTTAACCAATTAACCTTTAATTCCTGGAGTCCAGTGCGGGAAGCTTTGGTCTCTGCCTTTTCAAACGCAAATTCAGAAAAGACTCAGTCATTTCTGCACTTAGCATAGGCCTCCATCAGAGTAAGATCTCACAATAAATGTCTGTAAATATGTGTACAAAGAGCCCACAGCAGTTATTTGCCTTGGACTTCTTAATTATGTGAATTTTGCTGAATGATACTCCCGGAAGGTATTATTTTTCTTATTCTCATTATTACCTGCCTACCCCTTTTTAAACTCTGTGAGTTTCGCAGAAGTCAAGTGAAGTCAGATTTCTAGTCCAGCCACAAAGCAAGCATGGTGAGTTGGTGGGGGAGGGCTGGGCTTTGAACTCAGGGTCCTAGCTTCAGGTTCAATGCTTTTCCTCCATATCAGACTCTCTCATGTCCTGGTCATCAAAGTTGTCTGTCTGGAAGGTGGAACTAATAGTCACCCAGGGCCTGACTGACATAATGGCTACAAGTGACCTCTAGCTTAAGGCATCATCCCCACTGGTTTATTACAGTGCCAGGCTCCCATCTCAGATGCTTCCTGGGAGTTAAGAAGCTGGGTCTCAGGTGTTAATCGGAGACCTGAGTCAAATGCAAAGGTCGCTTACAGGAGTCACCATCAAGCATGCTGAGGCATTTTTGCACAGCACCTGTGTCTGTGCCAAGGCCAGATTCACTTTTTAGATGGTGTCACAGATGATGAGACCAAGGGGATGTAGGGGGCCTGAGGCAGATAGGTTTTGCAGGCCAGACAGATGGCAAAATAGCCCCTGGAAGGGACTGTCCTGAAGGAGCAGTTTCCCAAGTGGCGTAGGGCAATGGCACATGCAAGATTTTGGAGCAAAAGGTTAGACATTCTGGACCAAGGACACCTCAAATGTGTGCAATCCCCCCGCCCCAGACCTCCAGTTCCTCATCTGAAAAATGGGAGTCATGAGGCCCCCTTCCAGGCATGCGTGAGGCACATGGGCACATGTGCAGAAAGGGCTCAGCACATGCAGGCCCTCAGACCCTGCCTGGCCCCTGCTCGCTCTTACTGCAACTAGTGCTATGGGCAGCTAAGCCCCCAAAGCAACTCAGAGCCCCAGGGGACCTGTGCTCTAGTCCTGGGTCGTCTTCAGATTCACTGCAGTTTCTTCACCGGGTTTGGGTTTCTCCCTCCGCACTATGAGGTAGTGATGGGGTGGGGGTGATGTCAGGCAAAGGGGGTCACTTATATGATCACGGATGGAGACTAGACTTTGGTGCTAATCGTGATATAGCAGGTACAGATGTCGAATTATAATACTGTATACCGGAAACCTATATAATGTTATAAACCAATGTTACTTCAATAAAAATTTAAAAAATGAGGTTGTAGGACCAGATGGAATCTAATGGGCTCCAAGCCTGTTCATTCATTTATTGGTTTGCTCAATAATTATGTGTCGAGAGTCTGCTGTGTGCAGACAGTGCTGTGTACCGGGCGCCGAGAGAGACAAGGCCTCTCTCTAAGGAAGCTGACTTCCCAACAAAGGGAGCAGGCACATCACACCTTCAGGTGGTGGCCAGTTCTTTTTTTTTTTTATTTTATTTTAAAAATGTTTGACAGTGTTTGCTTCCTTTTCTAGGTGTAGTCCCCACAGTTTCCACCATCGATTCATCCATGCACCATCAAGATGTGGCCAGTTCTGTAGAGAAAAGCAAGGGGGTCTGTTTTCATCAAGTTTTCAAGTTTTCTTTTTCCCTTCCCAAACTACAAGATACAATTTCAACAAGTTTCAGGGGGGAAAAAAAAAAGCAGGGACAGGTGTTTATCAGTGGGTTAGAGAGTTTCACAGAGCCCCAGCAAGAAGTGAATACCCAAACCTCAGAAAATACAAAAACCATATAAACTCTGGAAGCCCAAGTTGTCTTCCACGCTGTCCACTTTCTGGAATGTTCCTACCAGCCTCCCACCGCCTCTGTTTCTTTGATCTGCTCTTACTTTACCTTCTATCTCCTCTCTTCCTGCGGATTCTCTCATTTCGTGTAGTAAAGACATGGTCAGAGGTCACAAGTTTAAGCCTTGGAGGGAGCCTGTTCTTGTTTTCATGCTCACAATCTGAATTCCCAGGGCAGGACTCTGACTGGCTCACCACAGGTCAGATGTCACAGTGAACCAATTAGCTGTGGGTGAACCAATACGGTGTGTCGGTATGGCGCAAACATGGCCACTTTAACCATACGGAGACAGGGCAGCGGAAGCAGCTCCCGGAAGGTGAGATCTGGGGGAGCTGCCAACCCAACACGCAGATCAACCAAACTGACCGATGCCAAGTTTCCTACATTAAATGTGCTTTGGGATTTGAAGTCGCTTCCCAAAGCATGCTGGAAGTCATTCTAGATGTGGAATCTGAAGACCTGATTTTTGATACCAAGTCTGTGACTGACCTGATGCATGACCTTAGACAAGTCATTTACCCTCTCTTGCATGTTCACTAGGAACATGGGATAATAATACTAGAGTTATTGTGAGGTTTAGATAAAAGTCAGGATAAGAAGAGGCTTTGAAAATTCTGCAGTTCGGTATAGTATTTGGGGCTCTCAGAGAAGGGTGGACGGCACAGAGATGAGAAGAAGAGAACTGACAGAACTCGGTGGGAATCCTTCCCATGGCGGAGGCCAGTTTTGCACAGGCTTCCAAAGGCTGAGACCAGGCATGGGGCTGGCCAGGGAACGATGGGATCCCTTTTCCAGGGGAAGTCAGAGTCCTGGCCCAGTCCTCTCAAGCCCTCACTAACACCCAAGTCATGCCAAAGTGGTACCTCTAATTAATGTTCCTATTTTCTGGAATTCTCATTTATTTTATTTAGGGCTTCAAAACTGATTACTTCACCCAGGGATCCATGAACAACTAGAACCAATAATAAACAATCCCCCAAACACAGTGATTTAGATCATTTGCCAGTAATTTAGACAAAAGAAGCTTAGTCTTGGAATAGGGGCAACATTTGGACATGTGGTGAGGTTTTCCCCAGCTGCTCTTGTCTGCTCACTGCTAGGTCACATGCAGTCATGTTTATAGCCAACCCTGGCCACTCCCAAGAAGCTGATGGCAGGCTTATTCTGCCAACTCTGCAGACAGACAGACCACCCCACACAGAACTGGACGAGAACCGTCCTGAGTAAGAGGAGTCAGGCTGCTGGGTGCCGTAATCTGCCCGGGGCTCCCTGGCTGGCAGGCCCTGCTGCACCCCACTCCCAACCACCTTGACCCTCCACAGTAGAATTCTGACTTTCTTTCTACATGGGACAATGGGGCCCCTTTCCCCTTTAGGACCCTTTAGGGCTTGTCAGTCCCAAGTCCTACTGATCATTTTCTAGAATGTCCCTCCCTTACCCTTCACCCTTATTGCCACTACCCTGTCCAGGCCGCCGTGTGTCTTGTCTGTGTCACTCTATCACTCGCTGTAATGTCTTCTTGTCTTTGGTTTTGCTCCCAGATTTGATTATGTCACCGCCTTGCTCAAATCACTTGTGCAAACCACAACACACCTATTAGAACAACTGACATAAAAACATGCTAAAGCAGGCCTCCCTGGTAGTCTAGGGGTTCAGTCTCAGCGCTATCACTGCGATGGCCTGAGTTCGATCCCCAGCCAGAGCTCTGACCCACATGGTGCAGCAGACCTCTCCTGTCTGGCCCGCTGCTCCCCTCAGCTGTGTGTTTCAGTTGATCTGCCTGTCCTGCTCTCCACTCTGTCTGTGAATGCTCTCATCCCCTGCACATCTGGCCCATACCCTAGTTCTTTATGCAAAAATAAACAAACAAAAAGCATATGCAAGAGCTGATGAGGTGGAGTAACCAGACCTCTCTCATACATTATTGGTGAGAATACAAACTAGTATGACCCTTTTGAAAAATGGTTTGGAAGCGCCTCAGAAAGTTAAATGTACATTGAACCTTTGGCAGCAGAGTTAATCCTAGATGTTTTCCCTGGGGAAATGAAAACATATGTTCCGATGGACCTGTTCATAAATGTTTATACAGCTCTACTCACACCACCATGGATAGATAAGTAAATATTCATAAGATGGAACTTATGAATCTTACTAAAAAAAAAAAAAGATTGACTTTTTCAATTAATAACTACTACCTATCAGGGGCTTCCCTGGTGGTGCAAGGGGTTGAGCACCGCACTGTAGAGTTTCTGCATACACTGCAAAGCAAGTTCAATCCCCGCCAGGGAGGTGACCTCTTTTTGTCTTGCCTGCCACTCCCCTCAGAGTTGTACTTGAGTAAGTCTGCCTGTTCTGCTCTCCACTCTGTCTCTGGTGAATCCTCTCACTGCCCTGTGCCTCTGGCCTGCACCCCAGCTCTTATATGCATAAGTAAATAAAATTAAAAAAAAAAACTATAGAAAACAGATTAGAAATTAGCAAGGGTTAGAAATGGTAGGAGGATGTGACTGAAAGGGAGACTTTAGAGGTGAAGGAACTGTTTTAAAGCTTAATTTAGAGGTGGTTGCCTGAATTTATTGCATGCATTAAAAATCATAGAATTGTGGAACAAAAGAAAGAAGTCAGTGTTACCTTATGATTGTTTTAAAATATAAAACTATGGAACTCCTTTAGGTAAACATTTAGATGAGGACCCAGAATCCCGTGGGATGGTGTTAGAGCCTGTCAGCCTCGCTCTAGCCTTCTTCACCAGTTCAGATTCTGGATCCTCTCCTGATACACTAGAAATACCAAAGTACGTGCACTCCCCAAATGTGCTGTGACATGGGCCTCCACGTCACTGTTGGTGGTGAAGTCCTATTCATCCTTTACGGCTTCCCTGGAATCTAGCTCCCTTTGGGTAGTTTGGCTTCTGATTTGCACCCACTGCCAGGTTTAAGCCTTCTCCTATATACGATTTCTGCAGATTCTCTCACTACTGTGTGCTTACATTTTATTGCACTGGCCTATTGCCAGCTTCTCTGTGCAGGGCATGACATTCCACTTTTGTCCCTAGGGTCTCCTTTTGACAAAGTCCCCATCTCATGGGGCACCAGGCATGGGCATTCCAGGTGGGGTGATGTGGGGTGGGGCGGACACCACTGAGGCAGACCCTGAAGGAGCAATAGGTGGAGGCCACTTCTTCCCAGCCGGGAAGCTGGCCCTTCCTGGCAGGTGCTCGGAGAGGCTCATCTCCATCTCTACTGTGGCTCCCAGAAAAATGCCTTTAGGCTCCGGACGGGAGATGGCCCAGGTGAGGGGGCGTGACTGACTCGGCTGGGAGGTTTGGGTTCTGTGGCGACCTGGGGTACTACTACCAGCTCTAGTTGAGTTCTGCCAAGCAGCAGGCCATGGCCCAAACTCAAGAGACACTGGGCATTTTGAATTTTATATGAAATTTCTGGCTCCGAAACTATGAGCGCTGAGCTAACTGTACCATTTCTGAGTGCCTCTGGGTTGTAACCTCTGATGCAGAGGGCTGCATTCATCAGGGTGGCTCTGGGGTCAGGACAGAGTTCGCATTTTCCTGAGTGGGTCCAGTCCTCTCGCAGAGTGGCTAAGCAGGGCCTGGGGAGCGCAGGGTTTCTCAGCCGTGGCCATCGCCCCATCAGGTATTTCCTACTCGATGCACACGATTGGAGTCAACACCGGGGGTGCTCGCTGTGGAAGTGAGCAGTCTTGGAAGGGAAAGACAATCCCAACGGGCCCTGGATGCATGGCGTCAAAGGTTCTGGCATCAGTGGCCTGTGCAAAATGAGGTTACATCTGCTCCTGTGCCCCGTAATTATACCTCCCCAGGGCTGGTGGAGCCGGGCTGGCACGCATGTGAGGCAGCCTCTCGGGTCTGCGCGCTCACCCTTGCTAACATGGCAGGCCAGGTTTTTAATTCCATGGGGTCAGGGTGCGGGAGTGTGATTTCCCTGGAGAGCACCAGCAGGCAGCCTGCTGCTCGTGGGTGGGAGGAGCAGAGATGTCAGGGGCTGAGGGAGAATGTGAGGCAGTGACCTCTGGGTGGGGTCTTCAGAAGCCACAAGAGCGGAGAGTCCTCGGTCCTGCTGACCAGCACAGCATCCCCCTGTACCCCCAGCCTCTCACTCTCTCTTGCAAGAGGCAGAACACTCCCTGGCCAGGGGCCCCTTAGAGTCCAGAAGGAACCCCCCTCTCCTGTCCCCTGCACAGGCAGCAGAGTGAAGCGATGCAGCTGTTTCCCAAAGGTCAGCTTGGGGGAAGCGTTTGGATTCTAGAAATAATTTGCCTCAGTTGCCATAGGACTTACAGGGCTGGGGATGCATGAAGAGAAATTTGGACTTTGTTGAATCTTCTGGATTCCTGAGTTTGACTGCTGCTGAGGAGAAGAGCAGAATACTGCTTAGGAGTCCATGTGGTAGAATGTCTGTCTTATGCCAGCCAGATGGGAGGCACCAAAATGCTTTGTGCTGAACGGTTGTTTATTACTACAGCAAACTACTCTCATGTGCAGTGGTTTAAAACTCTAGTTGTTGACTGGCTAAAGGTTCATTCTATAGGTGGCCTGGGTCTCCCCTGGGGCTGCAGTCCTTGTGGCTTGGCTGGGACTGGGTGATCTTCATGCTCTCATCAGGTTTCTGTGATTGTGCTAGCGGTCCCTGGGCCACACTTCCAGCACATGACCCCGGGCGTTTTTAGATGTGGTGGTTGTGTTCCAAAAAAGTAAGAACAAAGAACAGTCCCACTGCACAAGCTTATATGTGGGTGATTCTTTCTAAAGTCCCATTGACCAAAGCAAGCCTGATGGCCAAGCCCAGATTCTTCACCTAAGGAAGGTTAAGAACACAGGGCAGCATGGTTCACACATTCCTAGAGGAATTTGCCACAGTGTATTCAGGAAGAAGTTTGGGCTGCATGCCATTCCCATTTCACGTATTCAGTTACTTTTTACAAATATTGATTATCACCCAGGTGGAGACTCTCATAGGCATAAGGGACGTCACAGTGACCCTCACAAATATCCCTGCTCCGTGGATTATGATCTAGTTGGGGAGTCTGGACAGTATTCAAACGAGTAAGCAAAATACAGTCAGACGGTGAAAAGACTATGAGGACAGGGAATCTAGGGCTCCCTGCTTCTGGGGGTTGTGGAGAAAGACTCCAGCAGAGCAAGAATTTGGCAGAAGGAAAGTAAGTGCTGGTCAAGCAATGGTGTGCCCAACCTAAAGGAGGGGATAGAAGGGGGTTCCTCTGTCTTGCAAAGGGAGATGTCTTCAGCTTCTTGAGGGTGATCATCAGTTGTCCAGAGGCTTGGGTAAAGCTGATCCCTGCTCTGAGAACTATGGGATCCACAGCTGCAGAGAAAGTCGGTTGGAACAGGCCCCTTCCCATACACCCACATGTTAGCAGACCCATGAGGGAGAAATGCTGTCATCCTTCCTCCCTGCCCTCCAAATAAGGAAAGCTGGAGGAGGGAAGAAGAGGACAATCTCAGATCTGCACCGTGTCCTCTGTTCTCCTCTCTAAGCTCTTGAGGTTGAAGAAGGGGTGGGGGAGAGAGAAAAGGGGGATGGGGGGAGTGAAGAGGGAGGTTTGAATCAAGCTAGAGACTGAAGGAAAAATTTACAGCAGGGAGCCTGAATGCCCAGGATGCTATTATTTGAGTAACTGGAAGTGGCTGAGAAGTCATGGGATTGCACTGAGGTGTCACGGAGTTTTTTCGGAATTTAGAGTGAGGAAGTTCAATGTTCGTGTGTTCTACTTCCTGCCTGTTCCTCAGGAGCCCTGTGTGAAACCAGCCCTGTATGACTGCCAGAGCCCATCTTACCTCTTCAAGGACACCACCACAGCGATCCTCTCTGTCCCTTACGAAATCAGTATTTTCCTCTCTAGTGGGTATTTCCCTAAAATATGCAACAGCGGCATTATTTTTCCCTGCCCACACAGTATCTTGTCCATATCTACCCTATCAGCTACGACGGCATTTCTCTTTTTACCACCCCTAGTCAAAGTTGCTGATCTCTGCTGTCTCCAGTTCTTTTCTTCTGTTTTTCTCCTAAGCCCGGCGTGACTATTGCCCCACCAATCCACCTAAACTGTCATTTACAGGGCTGTCGTGTTTAATGCAATGGGCAATTCTGAGTCCTCATCTTCGGGCTCTCAGTAGCGTTGGTCACACTTAGTCCCCACTCCTCCTTGGTGCAATTTCTTCTCGTGGCTCCTAGGACACCATACTTTCCTGGTTTCTTCTGTCACACCTTCTCAGCTCTCTTCTCTTCCTCGTCCTCTCACCACCTCTGAACACCAACACTCAGGCTCAGCTCTTGGTCCTGTTTTCTTGTCTACCTTCCATTAATTTCATCCAGTCTTAGGGTTTCAGATACCTTCTATATGACAGTGACTTCCCAATTTATATCTCCAGACCTCTTTTCTTTTTTTTAAAGACTTATCTACTTATACACAAAAGAACTGGGGCATAGGCCAGAGGCGTGGGGGTGAGAGGAGTCACCAGAGACAGAGCAGAGAACAGAACAGGCAGACTGACTGAAACACACTGCTGAGGGGAGCAGCAGGCGAAGCAGGAGAGGCCTGCTGCGCCATGTGGGCCACCTCCCCAGCCGGCGGCAGGCATTGAACTCGTGCTGCAGTGGCTGTGGCCTGGTTCACAGTGCACCACTCAACCCACTGCGCCACCAAGGAAGCCCCCTGGACTTATTCTTAATGTTAAGACAAGTATGCCCAGCTGCATACTTGATGTTCCTACCAGGACAGTCTGAGGCAGGAGAGATTTGGTTATGCTTCATGAACAGTGATCTCGAATCTCAGCGCATATCACAAAAAGCTGTATTTCTCACTCATGTGACGTGTCCCCTGTGCTCTGTGCTACAGCACCCCAAGCCAGTCCAAGGGAGCAGCACCCACCTGGAGCTCTGCTGTCACAGCGCAAGGGAAAACAGAAAGCTTGGCAGTGCACAAGCTTCTCACACTTCTTTGGCCAAATCAAGTCAGAAGACCGGTCCTGATTATCAGTGAAGTGGGGACATACAGAAAATCCGTGGTCTATCAGACGCCCCAATGACTTATTGTAAACCCATATTTTCCAGGACTGAACTCCTTCCGCCATTCATGTCTGCCCCCTCATTCTCCTCCATCCCTGCTGATGTTAATTACTGAGACCAAAAATCTTGGTGTTATTCTTCACTTTTTTGTTTCACATTCCATGATCAGTCCTTTAGGGTGCATCTTCACAATATACCCAGAATCTGGCCACTTGCACCCCATCCTCTCCAACCACTCTGTCCCCCACCGCCATCTCCTGCTGGCTTACATCTGTGGCCTCTTCATAATGAGCCTTTCAGATTCTGTCCCTGACCCTTCATGGTCCCCAAACCCCAATCTACTCTGAACATAGTAGCCCCAGTAATTATTGTGTTGGACAAGTCAGCTCATTTCTTGCCTCTGCTTAGAAGCCTCCACTGACTCTCCATTGCTCACAAAGTCAAACCCTAGTTCTTCCACGGACCCTGTGGTCTGCTCCCCACCACTTCTTTTACCTCTTTCCCCACTATTCTCACCATCAATCTCTTGGTCTCCTTGCTCTTCCCCTGCCTGGTCCTTGCAGGGGGCGCACGTGAGTGAACAATGGCAGGTGGTGCATGGGGGAGTGAGTTTTATTTTAATAGCTAAGTCCACCCTCCTTCTAACTTATTACAGCAGGTAATCCAGTTTCTCATGTATGGCCAGTGTTATAAAGTTTCCTCTTATAAATAAATCAATCAAAGTGAGGGGGAAATTTGAGTAACTAATAATGCAGATGGTGGGAGGACAGGCAGGACCTCTGAGAAAGGCATGTAGTGAATAACATTTGGGGTGCCCTTCCAGGGGACTTTACAGAGGAGTGAAGAGCTATGGGAGGGAAGAGGTGGTAACACTGGAGCAGCAGGCCCAGGACGGACTCCGGGCAGGGCCTGGACCACTGGGGGTGACTGGGTCCCCTTCCTGCAAGGCTGCCCACCTGCTGCCTGCACCTGGGCCCTGGGGGCTGCTGACTCCCGGAGGCAGCAGGTGGGCTCAGAAAGCAATGCTGCTTGTGGGCGAGCGGCAGCAGCAGCACCTCCAATCTGTTACAGCCAAGTTGTAATTGCCATTTTCCCGAAGTGTGGTTTGCCTCATTAGGCTTGAAATAAACATCTTGTATTTTTGTTGCAATCTCCATTCTGGCTTTGTTTCTGCTGACCTCATTTCCTTCTCATGTTCAATCTTCTACTTTGCAGAATGAGCCAGGGCCGACCAGCAGGGGAACGCGGCCTAAGAAGCTGTCACCAAGACGCTTGCTATTTACATGGGACCCTGGACTCTGAAGTGTGTCGTAGGGAGGTGCCAGATCCAGAACAAAGAGAGATGATGACTTTGTGTGTGTGTATCTGTGTGTGTGTGTGTGTGTGTGTGTGTGTAGAGAGAGAGAATAGAGGGAGAGACTTAGTGAAATAAGTCTCTGTAGCTTTCAAAAACCACTTGAACTCTCCAACAGTGTTCAACAGTTCATACTTCATGGCTCAGAGGAACCACAGTTCATACTTGGTTTTTGTAATCCTTTACTATAGTTCTCAAACTTTCCCCCTTTCACATGGGAAAGAGAACACGAAGAAAGGAAATGACCTTCTCTAAGCTCCTTGCCTAAGTAGGATTTCTCGTCAGCTTCTCTGAGTCACTTAATCCCTTTACTTCCACTTTTTCTTCCTTCAGGAAGCCATCTGAAACAACCATCAATCCACCCATCCATCCACCCATCCACCCAGCCAGCCACCCATCCACCCATCCATCCATCCATCCATCCATCCATCCATCCATCCATCCATCCATCCATCCATCCATCCAATGAACTTGGAGATGAGGTCTTTACATGCAAACCACTTATTGTTCAGACAGGTTGCTGCATTACTGCAGAGAAAGGACTAGAGAGAAAAGTTAAATGGGAAAAATTCAGAGCCTTACGGCCATCTTGTGCAGGAGGTAAAATAAGGCTAGTTTGCTCCTTATACATTTTGAAAAATGAGGTTTGGGGCGGGTGAAGCTAGTCAAGATCGCAAGCAAGCATGTGTGAGAGCTAACTCACCAGCACTCCATCCTGACATGGTTGAGTAACCTCAGGCTGGGGCACGAGGAGGGCCCGACAGCTGGGCCTTCAGATCCAGAGTGGTCCTTTTCTAAGCCCTGAGCTGTGCTGGCTTGGCTTCTAGCCAGATTTCCACTGAGCTTTCAGAAAAGCTGTCTGTTTAGCCCCAGGTTGATGACTTTAAAGCTCATCTACTGCCAGTGGGAAAGACCCTCAGTCCGGACAGAGGACTTGGACATTACAGATACAATCTGAGCTAGTTCGAAGTTACCCACATGTGACCCAGAGAGCAGAGGGTCAGATCACCGAGTTCCCTTGTTTGTGGTGGGCATTTTCGGGGCTTGCACTCGTCTCAGGTACTTCAGACACACTAGGAATCTGAAGCACGTGAGACAGACACTGGACTCCGACCCAGAGCCAGCAGGGACCCTATTTTTCCACTCTGTCTCCTTGCTCTGATGGACGCTGAGTCTCATCTGTTGGGCTGATGCAGAGGACCAGCCTAAGCAGAGAGTGACTTAAAAGCTGCCTGTGGAGCAGAAGAGGTGGTTAAGAGGGTTTTTCTGATAATAGTGAAGGAGAACAACATGTAAAGACCTATTTAAAGTCGTCATGCACCTCCTGACCACTCTCTGCCACGTCACTCTCCCTTGTCTATACAGCATTTATCCTGCTTGAACACTTATCCTTTGTTTTTGTACTTGCCACTGTCCATTTTTTCCACTAGAACACAAGCTTTAAGGAAGCAAAGATCTGCTCTACCTTGACCGTGCCTTCTCTACCTTGACCGTGCCTTCTCGGAAAGCTCCTGATCCAGAAGTGCCTGGTACAGATTTCCTGGAAGCTCAGACTACGGTGATTAGAGAAAAGGGTGATGAGGGAGCCACCTGGGATGCAGGAAGCAGAGTGAACATGACTGCGACTGTGACTGATATCATCATGGAGCAGCAAACCTCAGAGACAAGCATGGGGAAGGCATTGGATTTAGACCTGATCCAAATCCTGGCTCTTCCTTTCAACTTTCTCATCTACAGGTAGGTTAAGAATATTGACGGAGGGCTATTCTGTGCCAGGTCCCACACTGGGCTCTGGGCCCACAGTAGTGAAAGGAAGTTTCTGTCCCCCTAGACTTTGGGTATCTGTCCATCTCCCTAAGTAAACAATGAGTGCACGCTGCCCAGAGGAAAAGAAGGAGGAGAACATGAAGGGAAGCTCCTCTGGTTGGTCAGAGATGACCCGAGCCCTAGAGTCTAAGGAGATGCCTGGCCCAGGAATAGCTTGAACCTGCTGGGAAGATGTTGAGAGGTGTCAGACAAGAGGACCAGCATCCACCAAGGAAGCAGACAAATCGGAGCAATTGTGGCTGGGTGGCATCACGTGGGTGAAATGTCAAGGCAAGAGGAGAAAGTGATGAGATACACACAGCGTTGCGAGGACCTCAGGGATCATTCCCTAGTTCCCTCATTCATTCACCCTCTAATTCAACATATTTAGGGGAGAAATTATTCATTGGAGATACAGTGCCAGAAAAACGGACAATTCCTTGTTCTTAAGAGCATCTATTCTACATGGTATGAGGCAAGAACAAAAATAAGTCAATTATTCAGTGCATAAGAGAGTGATAAAAGTTTGGAGAAAAAACAGGAGGGAGCACAGAGAATACATGGGAAGGAGTTTCATAGTCTTAAGTAGGGAAGATTTCAATGTGACTTGAAAGGAGCTAATTCCTAGATAGAAAGGCAGATTTCACACCACACTGGTACATGGTGAGGCCTCAGTAAGTCAATAAACAATTAACTGGTGATGGTGATGACAGTGATGTAATAAAGGTGATGATTATGAAGAGAGTGATGGAGAAGACGAAGGAGAAGGACAAAGAGATCCTGGAGGAGTCAGCAATGGGCAGTCCTTTGCAGGAACCCCCTTTCTCATCAGCCCTTCCCCATGAAGTGCCTCTTCTCTCCTTTCTGCCCAGCAGAGCCTCATCTAGCCCTCGGGCCTGGCAGCATCTCAGGCAGCCGTCTCCGGCACCAGGAGAGGTGCATAAATGGTGGCCAATTCTTCCAGAAATTCATCTTCCAAAAATTGCTTTCCATCCATTTTGCTCCAATTCCGTTTTATTTATTACCTAGCAGTGAGCAGATGGAGCCATTTTTCCTCAGAGCTGCTTGAAAGAGACTCACTGCAATTGTGCAGCAGGCTCGGGGGCTGATTTATGGGCATTGCGCCCCAGGAGCCAGGCCCAACGCCCTTTCCAGTGGCTGCAGCTGGCAGAATGGGCTGCTGCCCGGGCAGACACCCGTGGGCTGCCTTTTGGGGGTGGATGTGGTAGGTGCTGACACATTACCTGGTTGAAGATGCTTCATCCACTCCCACCCCAGGCCTGTGCCAGTGGATCTCCCACCAGGCTTCTCCCCTCACATCACCCCAGTGGGCAGGAGGCAGAGAAAACACTTCTCGAGACAAAGGCGATTTCTTACTGCCAAAGGAAACACTCAGCCCTGTCTTTAATCATCTGAGGTTTCAGTCAAGCCATTTAGAAGTTATTCTAGAGGTTAATTTCTTCTTTGACATTTTGTATTAAGTTTTCAGTTCCTCATTCAAATTGAAAGATTATGACCCATCATATGTGCCCTATTAGCGGACAGGATAACTACACATTGGGTCAAATCTTTGTCTTTTCTGCTTCCCTGCTGTGTGACTGTGGGTAAATCACTGACCTTCTCAAAGCCTTGGTTAACACATCTGTGAAATGAGGAGACTCCTCTTGTCTGTCTCATCAGATCACAGTGAGGATTAAGTGAGGTGATGCCCATGGATCGCTTAGCATTGAACATACAATGAATGTTCTAGAAACACTGTCTATTAATAATATGGTTTAAAACATTAATATTGTCTTTCCTCTCAGAGCTAAGTGTCCTGCTATTTTGGGATCTGCAGGTTAATTAAGCTTCTACTCCTGTGACTTAAGGTGGGTACTTTGTGACTTAGGGTGGGTATTTTACTCAAACAGACCCTCATATTTTTTATGAAATGGGTTCAGCAGCAACCTCCCAGAACTCTTGGAAGATATGAAATCCTCTATCATTAGAATTGTCTGTAAAAGTGAAATTTTTCTATAAAGCCTGGTTACCACCATCATTTTATTACTAAGGTCTATATTTATGGTCAAGGTAGATTTTTAGTAGAATAGAGACATTTCCAGTCTTCCTACAGGTGTGGTGTCCTCAGGCAGATGCCTGTAGCTTTGGGTGACAGAGAGACAGTCTCCTCCCCTGCCTGGATGCCACCCTAAAAAGGATTCTGCAGGAGTTGGTGTCCCGGGGCTATCCTGGGATCAGAGGACTTCAGTTTATCTGGGGTAACTATGAGTGCCCTTCCCCCTAGCTTAGAGATTAGACTGGAGTGTTGGCTTTTCCAAGGCGAGGAAGTGGTTCACTCCCTACTTTATTTCCCCTCCCATGGGCTTGGACTTTTCTCCAAGCAGATGTTGAGGTCCTATTTGGCATTCAACTGTTGACTAATGACACAGGACCTAAGGAGAGACCTAGAGAACCAGAGGGCTAAAGTATCCATGTCTTCATGTCTTCATTGTTTGGTGAAGGGCAGCAGCCTTGGGAGTGGGCCATGGACAGAGAAAAGACAACTCAAGTCTAAGAGGAGAGAGAGAGAGAGAGAGAGAGAGAGAGAGAGGTGGGGGGGTTTATATCTTAGGGAGTGCAGCACCTTTTTTAGGGAGGGCTCACATTTATTGGGGTATGGGGGTCAGATTCAGGGAAGAACAAGGAGGAATATACTAGTGGGGGTATGTATTGGGGATGCATAATTGTCTGGTACAAGTTGGTGGGGGAGTGAAATGGGGCTGTTTCCTGGGGGGCTCCATTGTTCCTGCTCATCAACACATCCTATCTCTAGTTCCTGTTTACACTTAACTTTCTGTCAAGATGGTCTAGCTGTTATGCAAATCTGGCCTTAACTCTGCCTGCTGTTTTCAGCAAATACTGGTTTCCCAGGATGCTAGTCATACCAAGACTTTTGTTCTGGTGACAGTCTCCCTGCCTGACTCTGTAGTTTAGGTTGACCAGCAGGAACTCTGGGCACCAAGACAAAATCCTAAGAACAAGGGGACTGGGGACCCCACAGTTTGGGGCTTGCTGAAGATGGTGTTATGCCCAGAGCTGCCAGGACAGGAGGAAAAAGTCACAGTGGGAGCTCCCGAGGGTGCTCCCTCTTCCTCCTGCTGCCCTCCCATGGCCACAGTCACACTGGGAAGGAGCTGGAGCAGGAAGTTCGGCTCCTGGCATCTTCATGAAGGGCCCTCCTTGACCTAGTCGCCACCTGTGGTGTTAGATAACTCCTAGGACGTGAAGACATTCAGGATCAGACAATGTCCTCACATTTGGCCGATTGTGTGACTTGTCACTGAGTCTCAGAAACCCGCGTGCTTGGTGGTTACAACTACTGGGGCTGGGTCCTGGTCTAATGACTCCTTTCTCTTTTCTGCTCTAGATCATCACACTCAGTAAAACTTTCTGGGATGTTTCATGTCTATTCTGTGCAATGTGGTAATTGTTAGCCACATAGGACAGAGGGACTGACCTTTCCATTTCATTTAAATTCATTTCAGCAGTTACACTGTGGTTAGTGGCTACCGTGAGGAACAACCCTCAGGACAGTCTTTCCTTCATTTTCTGGTGTCAATATTTGCCCAAAAGGAATTACATAAGCATCTCTGAAGTGCCAGGGCCGCAGGAGACACCTGAGAGGAACATGCTGATGCCTGCCTTATGCCCTGGGGAAGCTCCCTTCCCGCTCGGGAGAGGTGCACATGAAGCAGTGCAGGCCAAGCAGCGCTGGGCTGGGGTCTGCAGACACTGTTCATCTTGTCTGCCAAGAAGAGTAAGTTCCTGGAGGGCCTGGCTGGGCTCGGTCCAGATTGAGCACATGGTGCCTGCTAGTGAGTACAGATGTGCTAACTGGGGCACGAGTCAGGTGCCCACTGGGCACCACTGGGCACCTGGGCATGGTTGGAGGGGGCAGAATTGGAAGGCAGGAACCCCTGGGGTCAGCTTCAGAGAGCCAGCTGTGACCCTGACTTGGATGCAGACACAGAACACTGAGGGGATATTGGCTAGCCCTCAGAAAAACCCCACAGTCTCCCATCCGCCCCTCCTTGCCCTACCAGCCCTGATTCTCAACAGCAATGACAAGTGGCACCCAAACCAAGTTCCTTTTGGTGACACTTTCTGGAAATGGTGCTCTGGCTGAAATGTGCAGAGACAAGGGCACACCCCAACCGCCTTCCCTGTGGCTGTGTCACCGAGTGCAGTGGCAGGGCATGCAGGTTCTGTCCCTCTGTCCAGAAGGAGTGGATTCCCTGAGTCACACAGTCTCCCCCAGAATGAGGAGTTACGGCTCCTCAGAATGGCTCCTAAACAGTCTCCTCTCTCAGAAGAACTCCTCATTTCGTGAAAATCAGGGCAGATTTATTTCTTTTTGATAATTTATTTTGAGAAAATTCTCAACTTGAGCAAAAGCAAATGGCTGTGACACCAATGTATTAAATACAGTCCATTTTATACCAAGTATTATCCTTTTGTGCTTTATAAATATGAACATGCTTAAGATTTATAACAGCACCAGGAGGCATTTCCATGTATGATCCCATTTTAGAGATTAAGGAAGCTGAGACCCAAGTTGCAATAATTTGTGTAAGGTGGCATAATGATTGACAGTAAGTGGCAAGTGAATCTTTAGGGTAAACAACCAACCATCCTGATTTGTCTGGGGCAAGTGGCTGCCCGGTTATGTGGGGTTTCTAGCATGTGCTAATAGCAGCACAGTCCTGCATAAATCAGGATGAGGTGGTTATGCTAGCAGGCAGACTGAGGGGCACCCAGGAACCCCCAAACCTGCCATCCACCACATCAAGAAAAGCATACCGCTTCTCGTCCTTTAGGCTAAGATCAAGTGAAGAAAAAACATACTCTAGTGTGTAAGACCTTAATTTTAATACAATTTGTGTGCAATAAAGAGATAATTAGTGTGCAACAGAGAGAAGAGAAAGAATATAGTTAAAATAGCTTCCCCATGGAACACCCAAATTTACCCATCTCCACATGAGTAAATGCCCAGCCTGGGAGGGTTGGTCCAAAGCAGGCCTCTAAGGCCCAATGCCATGAGTCTTAGGCACCTCCCAGTGGGAACCCTTAGCCAAGCCTGGAAGGAAAAGAGCAAAATCAAAATCCAAGTCAGTCAAGAGAAAGGCAGCTGTTGTCAGGCTCCGTATTGATCTCTCACTCATATCTCTGTCTCTTTCAAGTGTCTCCTTCCATGTTCCCCAAGTCCCTGGTTCAAGTCCAAAGCCAAGAAATAAGTACAGCTTCTACTTCACGTGTCTCTCTGTTCCATACGCTTCCTCCAAATCTTCTACTTCCTAAGTCCTTTTACTGGTCTTTTTTAGCTTTGCCTCCTCACTCAGATCCATCCTTCCCTGGGTGGGGCAGGGAATCTGGAATCTTCCCCTCTCTGTGGCTGTCACACTGTCACAGTTTTCCTACACCAAAGGGAAGTCTGGCTCCAGAGGTCCTGCTCTTGATGCCCATAATTCATGGTCAGGCACCTGGATCTTCAGGAGTCAGCGAGTCAATCAAAATGAGCTCTGTCCAGTCTCCTCATTGTGTAGATGAGAAAGTTGAAGCTGGCTAATACTTACCCAGGCCTCAGGAAGTCAGACGCCATACTTGGCTGACCACATCCCAGTCCTGGGCTCAGACTATGGGTTTCTATGTTCATCAAACCCCGTCTTTATGGAGAAGGAACTTAATTTCCTGTGAAGGGAAAAGCAAGTCCAGATGTTTTTTATACCAACCCCACATAAAAGTCAGGGTATCTCCTGAAAACACAAGTGCGGGAAATGATCCAGAGAGTGACTAAGCTAAGGTGATCGAAGCTTGAGATTTCGGAGGGCTCAAACAGAATCCCAACAACTCTGAAGCAGGACACTGTAGAAGTCAGACACAGCTGGAGCTTTAAAGACGGAACCCTGTGGGGTCCTCTCTTCCTACCCCCCAGTGCATCTGCTTTGGTGCCTGAAGACAGAGCCTTCGGGATCTGTTTTAGGGAAGGTTCCCACCAGCACTGCTTCAAACCACTCTGGCCTCCAGAGGCCAGGTTCCAACTGGGCAGCCATTTGCGTTTAGCCTTGCCTGTGATTGGGTTCAGCTGGCTGTTCAGTTGGGGACCATTTGTTAGTTTCTCATTAGAATTTTTGCTGGCTTTTCTTTTAAACAATTTCTTGGGTTTCTTTCAAGGTCAAGGAGGAGGATGCACTGAGGGAGGGGGAGAGCCCCATCCTAATCAAATTTGAGCAGAGACAGGATAAAAATTAACCTTCATTTGAATATGTAAACAAACACTGCCTTTGGTAACTTCCAGCTGCCCTTGACTTGGTTGGGAAGAGCGGCACAAAGTGATCCATCTGCCAGGTCCCTCCATGGCAGGAAAAACTTTATTCTTACAGGCTTTTTACACTTGAATAAGTGCTAAATAATAATAATAGACCAAGACTGAAACTCTTTCGCCTGGAAGGGTGTCAACGCGGCTGGATGAAGAACTGGGAGTTCTTCTAGGGAGCGAGGGGGTGACAAAATCTGGGTTGATGAATGCTGACATTCTGAATAAAATCACTCCATGCCTTCACCCAGGTCAAGAAACGACATTGTTTTCCTGAGCCGCGGTGACAGCGAGGTGACAGAGATTAATAGCTTGGTATTGACTGAGCAACTTCGAGTTCCTTATCTCTGTCAAGTCAAGGCTGTGTCCAAGGGCTGAAAGTGTTATTAGACTTATAATTGCAAAGACATTTAAAGGGTTTCCCCTTAAGGGACTATGAAATCCAATAAACCTTTCACAAAACCTCAAGCGCTGGAGTGCAGCGCCCGTCTGGGAGAGCTGCGCGCTCCCAGCCCAGCGCCGGGAAACCTTGAAGCCGCCAACATTGAATAATGTTTGATTTATGAAGTTGGTTTTGAATTTGTATCAGTTGTTTTATTAAAAATATATGAAAGGAAGTTTTAAATATGAGCAAGCCCTGGAGGCGCTTGTCTGCTCGAGCTGCCTGTCTGGCGCCTGCTTCCTTGTCCCTGTGGCTGGATCCAGGAGGACAGAGAAGGGAGGAGCTGGGTGGCTAATTTGCAGGATTAATTTGGTCTGCTGGGGCTTAAGTCTCAATTCCTCACCCAGGTTTCAGAGGAGGTGGAGGGGCTGGAGATGCTGAGTCAGTGAGTTTTGCGTTGCGGGCTGGAAGGTGGTCCAGGGAGACCACTCAGTGTGCTGGGTGGCATTGACTTGTCAAATTGCAACACAGAGATTGAATCAGCTTCTGGAAAGGGTGTTCCTGCTTCATGCAGGAAGTCTCCAGCTCCAGAGGCGGCACGCAGGGCTGAGCTTGGTTTGCGGGAGAGCTGTCAAGCCCACTGGGTGTACGGATGGGGGATTGCAGGAGGGGTAGGCTTTTGGCCTCAGTTTCCCACATGTTAAATAACCGGCTCAATGTTCTTTGGAGCTGTGAGAAGAGCACTCCAGGGCCTCCAGGTCCAGTGCCTTATCACCTAATATCCAGGGGAGCACCCCAGATTGCAGAGCGCACATGAGCAGGGCTGGCAGGGGCTGGCCAGTATTTCATGCAGGACTGGGGCTGTGGCTGTTGAAGAAGCACATTTGTCCAAGGACACCTTGGGCCCCAAGGCCGGACTAGGGTGGCAGTGGCACGCAGACGCCTGGAGGGACTTGAGTGTTTGCAGAGACATGGGAAAGGGCACGTACTCAACCCCAGCTGGGAACAACCCAACTCTGGGTGATTCCCAAGCTGTGATGTGCTCTCCACTGCTCTGTCCCTTCAGTGAGGTGCCTAGGGGAGCGCAAGATGGGATGGACGCTGGCAATGGGCCTCTGGTCACTCTTCCCCTGGCCACTCCTGAAGCAAGGAGGCTCGGCATCTCGAGGGTTCCCTTGGCCCGCTTTCTATCTGTGGCTCATCACCATCATTCCACTGGCCTCATGTCAGTCACATAGTAGGTTCCTATAAATACTGGTTCAGTGAGTGGATAAAAGCTACTCATCAGCTTCCATTTCTGCCCTCTTCATCAGTGTCAGTCAAGACAGGCAGCTGGCATGGCTATGGGTGCTTGCTAAAACTGGGGGGAGGCTTATTTCAGGTTGATCTGGGAACCTCCCTACAGGTGGTTCTGTCCGGCTGCACCTCAGTGGGGAGGCTGGGAGAGTGAGGGCCTTAATGGGCTTCAGGGACCGGCCCCGGGAGACCCCTTGCAGGGGTGGTGCTCCTCCTTCCCCTCACCCCCAGCTTCCCTACCTCCTTCCTGCAGTGAGGAGACATCTGGGCATATTTAGAGCTCCAACAGCCACATTTATATCACCGCTCCATCACCCTACTCCGCCTGTGACTGGGACGTCGTGGATAAATGTGTTGACTGGGGCAAAGAGTAAATGAAGTCATCCGTCAACCCCACACCCACTCCCACTCCGTCATGCCATCCTAGGACACTGCCAAGGAGTCATGGCCGGGCCGATTCTGCCCTCTGCACCACGTGTGCAGGTCCTTCGCCTTCCGGGTCAAACTCTATCTGCAGGTGCTACAGCTCATCACTGCACACCTACCACGGCGGCCTCCCAGCACCTTGTCCTTATACTCAAGACAGTTTAGCGACCGCCCCAACCCCCTGCCGCATTCCAGGACCAGTAAGACCAGCATGGGAGACACGGGAGGGCAGACCGTTGGCGCCTGCTGCCCAAGGGGAGCCAGAGTCTTCTGAGAGCACGTGCTGACAGGAGGCCGGAAGTTCTACAAACAGAACGTCTTCCCAGAATTGACTCCTGTTCTCTGAGGATGTCAATGGCTGTGCACACGTTCCCTACTAACCAGAAAAACTTGTTTCAGCAGTAACTTAGTAAATTGTATAAACAGAAACACAATTGAGTACTATCTTCTTGTTCCTTTGTTCATATCTTTGATAATAAAAGCTTGGGCAGAGAGAATGAGAGAGAGCTGCTCGATGGCGCTCTCTCCAGCCTCCCCTGTTGCTAATTCACTTAGACTCCGAGTCCTCATTCACCTCATGGCTGTCCTCAGCAGCAGACCTGGTCAGGTCACACCTCAGCCACTTCCTGCTCAGGCAAGTGACTCCGCCTTTCTGGGTCTCAGTACAATGGGGACAAATATTAAGATTTGCCTTAGAAAAGAGCTAAATAGGCACTTCTTCAAAGAGGAAGTGCAAATGGCCAACAGGCATATGAAAAAATGCTCAACTTCTCTTGTCATCAGAGAAATGCAAATCAAAACCACTACGAGATACCACCTCACACCAGTGAGAATGGCACATATCAAAAAAAGTAGCAACAACCAATGTTGGCGAGGATGTGGAGAAAAAGGAACTCTCTTACGCTGCTGGTGGGAATGCAAGCTGGTCCAACCATTATGGAAAGCAGTATGGCGGTTCCTCA
>JAGFMF010011775.1:2859611-2877262 GCA_019455555.1 Galemys pyrenaicus | reverse complement strand
GAAGGCAAAAGAAAAGTACCAGATGGTTCCTTCCCTAGGAGGAATATAAGGGAACCAAATAAGGATCAAGGAAAGGAATAAGAACAATAATAATAATAACAACAATAAAGGCACGAAAACCAAAAATGAAAAGACAAGGAGAAATTGGGGCCACTTGGTGGGGAGGTGGAAGGGAGAGGGTTGAGGGCAGATGGGAGTATGGGGGACTGAGGTGATGGTGTGCTGGTGATATGGTGATGGGTAATACATGGGGATTACAACTGATGTCAAATATATATAAATAAAAAAATGTTAATAAAGAAAAAAAATAAGATTTGCCTTAGAAGGTTATTCTGGGGGGTAAAGGACTCTAGAGCAGCAAACATGTGCTGTTCACCGGCAACATGCCGAACTCCTGATAGCCACTGTACCCCATGCCTAGGACCCCCACCCCCTGATTCATGAGGACACAAGTCTTAGACGGGTTGTTACTTCACCAAAGCCACTTGGCTTGTAGGTGGCTGGGCAGGGCTTAGAATGAATGGGCCTGCTGGAATTTGAGTCTGACATCCAAAGCCCATGATCATTGCCAGCTTAGTCTGAACTCCAGAGGGCCCCTGAGCACCGAAATGGGGAAGTGGGTGCTCTACTCCCTATGCTCAATGATGGCCACTGGTGGGCGCTACACACACTCTGTGACCACCTCTCCCTGGGCAGACCCTTGCCTTGGAGCTGGAGGCTTTACTGACTCAAGTCAGTAACATGTCTGCTTCAAGGTGCTCCAAACCAAAAAGGGGTGACCCAGTAGAGGTCTGCCCCGGGTGATGGGGGCTGCCCCGGGTGGTGAAGAACTGTCCTGCGTGGTAGAAGACTGTGGCAGGGGGTGGAGGATTCTCCTAGGTAGAGTAGGATTGTCCCAGTGCTGGAGGGCTGTCATGAGCAGGGAGAGCTATCCTGGGTAGTAGAGTCCTGGACAAGATGCTGGAGGACTGTCCTGGAGGTGGGGGATGATCCTGGGTGCTGGGGGATGATCCTGGGTGGTGGGGTATGATCCTGGGGTGCTGGAGGACTGTCCTGGTGGTGGAGGACGATTCTGGGTGCTGGAGGACTGTCCTAGGTGCTGGAGGATAGTCCTGGGTGGTGGGGGATGATCCTGGGTGGTGGGGTATGATCCTGGGGTGCTGGAGGACTGTCCTGGTGGTGGAGGATGATTCTGGGTGCTGGAGGACTGTCCTAGGTGCTGGAGGATAGTCCTGCGTGGTGGGGGATGATCTTGGGTGCTGGAGGACTGTCCTGGGTGCTGGAGGTCTTGCCTTGGGTGGTAGAATGGGGTGGCAGAATGCCCAGACAGCTCCCAGATTGGAACCCAAGGCGACTTCCTGCAGCATCACCCCATGTCATCCAACCTAGAACTCCTCATTTCATTCACTTTTAGTAGTCATGGTGTCTCACTGGGATGAAACCTTGCAGGACAATGGACATTTTGTACATGAGCCAACAGACCCCTGGAGCTCCCAGCAGCTCGTCCAGCCAGAGAGGCACCTACACCACTCAAGTTCAAGGCCAAGCTAACACTTAAGAACCCACAGAGGCCTCTGGCAAGGAGGAGGATTGAGGGAAGACCACAGACCTTCCTCTCAGCAAGGGCGCTGCCCCGCTCCTTGTTCTGGTCAGGAGGAGCCACGACTGTCAACCCAGGCTGGTCTCTGGGGAGATGGCAGAGGGGTTTTCCTTATTTTTTGGAAGTGGTGAGGTCGTTCAGAAGCTCTCTGGCCCCTGCGCTCCTCAAAGAGATGGCCTCCTCTGCATCATTCTCCTCACCCCTGCTGCCAGCCTCCCTGCCGTGTGCAGCTATTTGTTCTGGGCAGGCTGTGTGCTGTCTACGTCCTGCCCACCCAGGTACAGCCGCTGCCTCCCTGGGCCCCCTCACGCTCAGCCTCTTCTCATCCTCCCTGCACCGGGGAAGCCCTGGGTACCCACAGCCTTTGGTGGACGTGACCTGGGAGGTGTCCCTGGAGATGGCGTCACCTCTCGGCACACAGGATCTTGCCACCTTCACGCAGTCAGTTGTTACCGTAACCCCAGGCCCCAGGCAGCGGCTGCGGTTTTTGGATCTTGGCGTCTGCTAAACACTTTGTTCTTCCCTGCCTGCTCGCTGATTCACACTGACTCCGTCTTTTGCAGAGCTGAGTCCTCCTGATAGCGAATCTGTGACACCGTAGGCTGTTCCCGTGTTGCTCTTAAAGAATGACCTTCAGTAGTCTCTCCTGCTTTGTACTATTCACCTGCTTTTGATTAAACTTGGGCGAAGTTTACAGTCCTAGGGGGTTTTAGAATTTGGTGACACCAAAGACTGAGAGGGAGAGGAATTTAAGAAGGACAAAGAGGGGGATCCATGGGTAGTTCCCCTGGGGGCGCATACACCATTCGGATAGCCTGTGGGTTGTGTACTCAGGTCTCCTGCTCCTCCTTTGGCCTGAGTGAGCTCCAGGTGGGTGCTAGGAGGCAGGGACAAAAAGCAGGGTGTTTGGGGGGCAAATCTGCTCACCCCATGAAGGCTCTCCTAGGTTGCTTCCCCACGTGATCAGTCAGCTGAACTGATGAATGAGCTTATGTGGACTGGCCAGGGGGCAAGTTGAGGAGCCTGGGTCTCCTCCCAGAGAACTCGGCCACCCCTTTGAGGTTGACTGAAGCCATCAGGATTATTTTCAAGCAAATGACAAAAACCCAAGTCAAGGTGATTTGAGTCAAAAGGAGAATGATTGGCCCCTGCAAAAGAGAAGCAATTGTGGATTCGGACGCAGCAGGATTCAGGACTCATTGATTTTGGAACTTGCTCTCTCCCTCCCTCAGCTTCCCTTTCCTCTGGGTTTACTCTTCCCAAGCACACGGGTCCTGTGTGGTGTCGCCAGCAGCCTCTGGTTGCTCTGATGAAATTCTGGAGATGGAGTCACACTGGCCCCTGTCTCGTGTCCATCTTGGAGTCAGTCTCTGGGCAGGGAGCCCAAACTGGGTCATGGCCCAGCCTTTGAACCACATGGATTCAGAGTGGGCCACGTGGGGGAGCAAAGTTAATGCCCCTTACAGAGCATAATTCGGATCTGAATTTCCCAGCTGTTCTATCTTTGCTTAGGCCATTTCTTCTACCTGTAGTCATCACCTTTCCTCTCTGCTTTGCTTACCTGCCATTCATGGCCCATCTCTTTACATCCAGTTGTTAATTTGATGTCAGTGTTAGCTGAAGAGATCTTTCCTCTTACAATGCCCCACATTATGCAAAAAGAGAGGGGGAAAAGCTCTATGGCTTTTTCCAGTCCCTAAATAAATATAAGCTTTGTTTCTTCCTTCAAGTCTCACCTGAAGTGATCCCTCCTCCAGCAGGCCTCCTGTACATCCTCCACCCCTCTGATTTTGCCTGAAGTCTTGGTTATGGGGCACACATTTTGTTCCCATCTTTCCTTAGGCACCTTCGGGATAGAATCATGTGGGACCGATGCCTGGTTCTCCAATCGCACGTCAACCAGAGTGCATGCACGAGACTCCAGAGTTGGAGAGAACTGGGTAACTTCTCTCTTTCTCTAAAAACCTAAAGAAATGACAAAACACGGCAACTGAAATTATATCTTTCAAGAGTTTTCTTTGTGAAAATTAATGCTTTAACAGTAGAGCAAACACAACACAACAATTGATTCTCTTTTCTCAAAAAATGTACTGTAATAAATTCTGACTGATGCAAACATTTCCAATGCTGCAGAACTTTCAATCCAACAGGAAATGTGACACCCGTTATGGTCAAAAGACAGTGACACATCTCCTGGTGCCCAGCTCCCTTCTGTTTCCAGTGTCCTACCACAGGTGGCAATGTCCTGCAATCAACTTGCTAGTCCTGCGGTAAATGCAGGCTTTATTTTGAAGAATTTAATTCACAGAGCAGGCCAGGGGGTGGGGTCTGGTGAGGGACCTGCATTTAAAGATGGAGAGGAAAAAAAATAAAGTTGGAGAGGGAGGGTCTTCCTTCAGTCCTTTTGTGCGTGACTGACTTTCTATACAACGTCACTCAGTGGATACGTGGACAGTGTTTGAGGCCCTCTGCACAGCCCCTTGCCATGCACAGGATGCAGTGCGCTCTCTGGGTCTGTGTGGGGGCCTTGAGGCTGACAGGGCAGTGGAGAGCTGGGGACTGACAGGAAGGGAGGGAGGTGGTAGGACCGGCTGGCTGGCATAGGCACGCTTGGCGACAGGCTGTGATCGCACCGTGGGTGGCCGACAGCCTTCTCTGCCCATGCATATGCATCATGCCAGCCCCGGGGAGCTGGAGCTGGCCTGCCTCCAGGAAGGGCGCCATATGGAAAGTGCGTAGGGTTTTTATTTTATTGTTTTTCAAGATTTCACCAAAACAAAAGAAGTTAAAAGAAAAAAGGAGAAAAGAAAAGAAAATTTAGAAACCGAATCATACAAGGTTAAGAATGAAAAGAGTCACAAAATCAGCTGATTGCTTCAGTCCCCACTTGGGCCAGATGGAGAAACTGAGGCACGGGGTATTACAAGTTGGGGGGCATGTCATAAGGAGAAGCCAAATCACTAGTTTAGCCCTGTTGCCTCCTCTGCCCCTCCCCCCAAGAAGCATGACCTGAGGTTCCTGAGTGGCCTCATGGTGTCTCTTGGGATTCTCTGACAGGACAGCACGGCAATGTGTGAATCTGGCTTTGCATAATTTCCAACTCAATTTCTTGGCAGTTAGTGTTACTAGTTCTCCAAAACCATCACCCATAATTCTTTTTAACTACACAAGCCTTTAAATTTCCCTTTTGGAAAACAAAGGGGAATATAGACAGCTGAGACTATATCAAACTAAAAAGCTTTTGTACAGCAAAGAAGACGGCAACCAAAATGAAGTGAAAGCCTACTGAATGGAAGAAAATATTTGCACACCATACATCTGAAAGGGACTGATATCAAAGATCTACCAAGAACTCATACAACTCAACAAAAACAAAGCAAACAACCCAATAAAAAAATGGACAGAAGAACTTAAAAACCATTTCTCCAAAGAAGAAATGCAAATGACCAACAGGCATATGAAAAAATATTCAATATCACTAATTATCAGGGAAATGCAAATCAAAACTACAGTTAGATAATATCTCACACTGTTGAGTATAGCCCATAAAAAATGAAAAACAAAACAAAACAGAAACAAGAAATGCTGGCAAGGATGTGGTGAAAAAGAAACTTTCATGCTGCTGGTAGGGATGTAAAATGGTCCACCCACTATGGAAAGCTGTATGGAGGTTCCTCAAAACACTGAAAATGGCTCTACCATATGACTCAGTGACTCCACTCTACCCAAAGGACACAAAAACACTAATTCAAAAGGGTACCTGTGCTTCTACGTTTATCGCAGCACTATTTATAATAGCCAAGATATGGAAACAACCAAAATGTCCCCCAAAAGATTTGGATAAAAAAATGTGGTATATATACACAACAACATACTACTCAGCAATCAAAAAAGAAATTCATGCCATTTGTGGCAACATGGATGGAACTGGAAGGGATTAGTCTTAGAGAAATAAGTCAGCAGGAAAAAGATTAATATCAGATTGTTTCACTTAAATGTGATTATAGAAAAACCAAACAAAGGGTCATTAAAAAAAATTGCAAGCTAACCATATATCTGAGGCATATAGGAGGGGAGGCAAAGGGAGAGGAGTCAAAACAAGGGAGGGGAGAGCATGCGGTCTGTGGTGAGAGATCACACGTTCTATGCTGGTGGGAAAACTACGAGGACTGCATCTGTCCAAAATTAACAATGTAAGAAAATAAATATAAAAAAATAAATGCTCCATTGGTTCAAACCAAAAAAATCCTTAACTATGCGGAAAAGAGCAAAGCTTAAATTTTACCATCTTTATTGTTTTGGTGGATGATGTAGTAAGTATGCTATGGGAATATTTTCAGGGTTTTTTGTTTGTTTTTTTGATAGCAGAAAAAAATCCACATACTATAAAATTCAATCTTCCAACATTTCCAAGTACCAGTATCCTCAGGTATTGTTGTCTAGCAGATCCCCAGGTAGCCCTTTGTATCTTGCACAAAGGAAACTAACCCCACCAAAGAGCACCTCTTTAAAATCCCCTTTCCTATCCCTGGCAACCACCATTCACTTTGTTTCTTTGATTCTGTCTACTTTAGATACTTCCCATATTTGGAAGCATGAGGTATGTGTCTTTTTGTGACTGGTATATTTCACATAGCATAGTGTCCTTAAGTTTTTATACACCTTGTAGCAGAATTTCCTTTATATATATATTCCATTGCATAAATACCACATTTTCCTTTCTTTCAGAAAAATAGTTCTCCAAGCTTTATTTTACCCTATTATTATCTACTGTGAGAAAAAAATTATAACTGTTAAAAAGTTAGTACTTGCCTATGTGTTTTTTTATACAGAATACTTTCCCCAAAGTTCCCAGACAACTGATGATTTAACAGGGACCCTGTCCTAGCAGAAAGTTAATATAATTGGAAAAATAATATAGATTTATGACAACACAGTATATAAAGAGCTAAGTCAGTCATTTATACACAAAGCTCTACATAGTTATTAAGTTTTTGACTCCACTTTCAAGGACAGAAATATTGAACTCATACTACATTTTCTTTATCCATTCATCTATGATGAGCATTTAGGTTCCTTCCACCTCTTGGCTATTATGAATGAGCATGAATGAACATGAGGGTGTAAATATCTCTAGAAGATCCTGTTTTCAGTTCTTTTGGATGTATACCCAGAAGTGGGATGGCTAGATCATATGGTAGTTCTATTTTTAATACTTTTAAGGAACTGCCATGCTGTTTTCCATAGTGACCGTCCCATTTTACATTCTCGCCAACAGTGCACAAGGGTCCAATTTCTCCACGTCTTCATCCCATTTTAATCAGTCATTTTAAGCGTATAGTTTGATAATGTTATATATATATATTCACACTGTTGTGCAACCAACCTCCAGAACATTTTTCATCTTGCAAGTAGCTTAAACCATTCAGGTTGTTTTCTATCCATTGCAAAGAATGAGTCCAAATTTATACATCCTCAGTGAAGTGCACTTAGTTCCTTGGTGCACTGACATGTCAAAACATTCTTAGTTTGTACCATTGGGTGGATCTGGAATAACAGGAGACAGCTGTGCCCTAGGATTTCTGAGATGGGGCGATAATGCTCCTGAGAGGTTGTAGAGGACACCCGAGGTTCTTTGTGGGGGTAGGATGACATCCCAGAGTCTCAGATATGTGGGATCAGATATTTGATCTTCTCCCTTGCTGTCTTGGAGAACTATTGTTTTTGCCTAACAGAACAAGTATTTGTTCTTTTGGCTGAATGGCTCCAAACCTGCATCCCGTGGGGCCCATGATCAAAACATAAATGTCAGGGTCTTACCTCTTCCCTCAGGATAGGGGATTCTGCAGAAGGACATGACTAGGTCAAGACAATTCCCAGATTCAGAGGTTGAAGCAGCTGTTTGCTTTGGGACCAGAACTGCCAGCACCCTTCACGCACTTTGAGAGTCAAGAGAAAGGCATTTTTGAGAGCACCCGACCTACTGCTTATAAAAGTATTGTTGAAGGCACGTTGCAAACCGGATGCGCGTCACAGCAGAGTTCTTCCCTGATAAAAGAGGTAGCTGGGGGAACAAGTGGTTGACTTGGTGATTTTGGAAGTCCTGATTTGTCAAAGCCAAGAATAGCCTTGTAATAATAAAAGGAAAAAATTGCTTGAGATTCCAAAGGGACTTGTGAATTAGTGAAATTCCCGAAGGAAAATTAGGGTCCATGTTCGATGGCTTCTCTCTTTCCTGCTGCCTCCTGAGAGATGATTACTCATTGGTAATTTATTAGCTAATTATGCACGGGCAAAGGAGTATGAATCACTTCATTTAGATTATAGCAATTAGCGAGGGCTCGTTGGAGTTCCTTCTGTCAGGATTCTGAGTGTGTTTAGACAACACAGGTGCTGCCGCTGCCAGAACTCCTCTGGGGAGGAGACAGCCCCTGCTCCAGCCCCACTGGCAAGCTGCTTCTTCTCCTAACTCCTTCCCTTACCTCCTCCCACTAGGGACTTTCTGTTTGTTGCCCTTCATCTCTTACAAGCTCAATGAATATGGGCCAATTACCTTTCCTCTCTTGGCCCCATCTGCAAAATGGAATCATTCGTGCTCCCTGCTCACCTGCAGGAGACTGACAGATCCATGGAGACGTTAGACTGGGAATGAGGAACGACTGGCTGCTTGGCTTGCTCCTGACCCTAGAGGGTGGGGAAATGTCCGCCCTTCGACCCAGCAGTTCACTGCTCCATGCTCACCGCAGAGGTGCGCTGTGTGTGTACACACAAGTACCAGGGCATTTACTGGCAAAGGGCAGCAGACAATGTCCAAGAATAGGGGAAGATCTATGTAAAATGTAGTATGTTCCTATCACAAGCAGTTACAAGTGTTAGCAGGCAGGGGAAGGGAAGCCCAGGACCCCTAAACCTGCACCTATTAAGTGAGTTCGCCATCTGCCACATCAAGACAAATTAGCCTTAGTGCATAAGACCTTAAACAAAAAGTAACTTTAATAGTCAGTGTGCATGGGCCTCCCCGGTGGCACAATGGGTTAAGCAACACACTGTGAAGGAAACCACAGCCACTGCAGCACGAGTTCGATCCCTGCCGCTGGCCAGGGAGGGGACTCACATGGCGCAGCAAACCATTCCTGCCTCGCCCACTGCTGCCCTTGACAGTGTGTTTCTGTCAATCTGCCTGTTCTGCTTCCCACTCTGTTTGGTGAATCCTCTCACTTCCCGCGACTCTGGCCTGCACCCCATGTATGCATAAATAAATAAGTCTTTAAAAAAAAAAGTCAGTGTGCAATAGAAGAGAAGTAAAATAATATAGTTTCCAAATGAAGCCCATAATGTTACCCATCCTATGTGGGTAAATGCCCAACCAAACTGGGTTGGCCCAAAGTGGGGCCACTGAGGTCTGAAAGCTGCCTCATGTCTAAAGCATCTGCTGGTGGGGACCACAGGAAAGGGGCAGAAGGGGCCAGGTAAGTTTGGAATGAATTTTTGGTTTCTGTGTCTATATTGCTGTTATTGTTATTATTATTGTTCTTATTCCTTTCCTTGATCCTTATTTGGTTCCCTTATATTCCTCCTAAGGGAGGAACCATCTGGTATTTTTCTTTTGCCTTCTGACTTATTTCGCTGAGCATAATCCCCTCCAGATCCATCCATGTTCCCATGAATGCGTCTAGTTTTTCATTTCTGATTGCTGAATAGTATTCCATCGTGCATGTGCCACAGCTTCCCGATCCACTCATCTGTTTTTGGGCATTTAGGTTGTTTCCAGGTCTTACCTATTGTAAAGAGTGACAAGGACAGACTGGGGACACCTGGTGGGGAGGGGAGGGGGAGGGTGGAGGGCAGATGGGAGCACGAGGGACTGAGGTGATGGTGCACTGGTGAGATGGTGATGGGGAACACATGGGGATTACAATTAATGGCAAGTATATGTAAATTTTAAAATATTTTAATAAAAAAAGGGAAAAAAACACACAGTTAAAAAAAAAAGTTTGGAATGAAAAGTGCAAAGTAAAAGCAAGATAAAAGCTGCCGTCTTCAGCCTGCCTCTGGTTTCTCACCCATGTTTCTGCATCTTTCAATGTCTCCGTCCATATCTCCCAGGCCCCTGGGACAAGTCCAAGGCCGAGAAGGAAGCAGAGCTTGTTCACATGTCCCTCCTCTCCGTGTGCCTCCTCCAGGTCTGCTCTTCATCTCCTCCTCCGCTTTCCTTCCTTTCCAAGTCTTTTCTTGCTTCCCCTCCCTGCTCAGCTCCACCCTTCCTTGGGTAAAGCAGGTAGACTGGAAACCCCTTTCTGTGGCTGTCCCACTGTTACCCAGGGGCTGACCAGTGTCTATGCCAACTTAGCTGTGACAAGTGGATGATTAATAGAGATAGTAGGCTCTCATTTATGGCAAGAAATTGACTTATAGTAATGTTACTAAACCTTTCTGTAGAAAGGTTACCTACCTGTCAACTACCTTTCTCCCTCCCTGTTTATCTTTCTCTCTTCTATCTATATTTGTATCTGGTAAAAAGGTTAAAACAGGTCTAGAACAACACATCAAATGAATCTTTTGAAAGCATGAGGGTGACATGAATAGAGTCCCTTTGTCCACCTTGCTGTCTAACTCCAACTCCTAGATAATTTCCTTGGACGGTGGGTGCTGGATTTGAGAGGATGACAAAGGAAACTTTAGTTTATCTCAATGGTCTACCTTTCAATAATTATTTATTAAGCAGTTATTTGATGCCCCAGCTCCTTTGGATCTCCAGAGTTCCTTTCAGTCCACCACCCTGGCCTCGACCCTCTGGCCCCTTTGCTCTGTTCCTGTCTTTAGCCTGAGACAGATTTTAATAAAGTTGCTACATGTGGAAGAGGATTATGGGTTCATCTGATTTCTGCTACTTGAAGTCCTGGGGGAAGGAAAGCCTTGTTTAACTCAATTCATAACACTATTAATCCAGCCATAAACCTTCCAATGACTTGAAAGGAGAGAGGAGAATTCATTACAGCTCATCTCTAAGTGGCACATGCCTCCCGTCACAGACCAACAGGTGAGACTCCGGGCCCCCTGGCTCCTCGGCCTCACCAGAGGTCACTCTGGGAAGCACCCCTGGTAGGACTGACTTCAAGGGGCCCGTGTTGGAGCTCTGGCTCCCTCCTGCTCCTCCCACTCTTTCTACGTGGGGTTACTGTGGCCCAGAGAGGTTGTGTGAATTGTCTGAGGTCACAGAGCGGGAAAGCCGGAATGTGAACTAATTCAACTCCCCTGATCTTGCATCCAGGGTTGCAGCTACTGTGAAAACACTTTTAAGTGTGCTCTTATAGGTTTATACACTTTCATTCCGTTGCTGGAAGTCTAGACCGAGGAAGGAGGTAACTCTAAAATGGAAAACTCTGATGGAGACTAGTAGCAGAAGATTTAGGATGCAGGCGTTACAGGGCCACAAACGGCGCTGGGGTAGGCACGACCAGCACAGTCGTCAAACCAGCTATAGAAATGGATGATTCTTGGGTCCCGATTGCTCTAGCAAGTATCAGATGCTATGGAAAGTATCAAGAGACACAGACCAAAGGTGGGATGTGGAGATGGAGGCCACTGCAGATTCACTGGCCCTCACAAAGCAACCTAGTCACACCCTAGAAATAACTAATCAACGATAGATCCAATCCCACAGAGGAATGAGCCCCTCCCAAAGAGAACACTGTATCAGTGCAATTTCTGCACTGGCAAGGTGCAGCACCCCTGACTGCCTGTGTCTGTGCTATGCTGGCATCTCTCTCTCTCTCAAGACTTATTTTATTTATTTATGCATATAAGAACTGGGGTGTAGGCCAGAGGTGTGTGGGGAGGTAGTGGTGACAGGATTCACCAGAGACAGAGCGGGGAGCAGAACAGGCAGATGGACTGAAACACACTGCTGAGGGAAGCAGCGGGAGAGCCAGGAGAGGTCTGCTGCGCCATGTGGGTCCCCTTCCTGGCTGGGGATCAAACTCAGTGCTGCAGTGGCTGGCGGTAGCTTGATAGCGCTGAGACTTAACCCCTGAGCCACGAGGGAGGGTCTGCGCATGTGTCTCTTTAACAAACCTGTCCCTTTCAGAGGCAGCTCTTCCTGCCCACTTGTGTCTGTGCAAGGGTCTTCTCCTTCCCTCTTTTAAATATAATAAACCTGCCCTTTTGGATATAACCAAAAGTCTCAGCTTTGTAGGGAAGTTTGCCATGGGCTGCTGAAAGGGAAACTCTGGGGAAACTTTTCTCAGAGGTAACCCAGGGGCCCCATTCTCTCAACTCAACACCTCTCCCAAAACCACATAAAATCTGCATCCTGAGTATGTTCATCTCATCACATCACATGTTATCACTAAAAGTCTGGGCCAGGTTAAATACTCACCATCAGGGACCAGTCCACTAACAATAACCCATCACTCAGTGGGATATTAGGCCACCACTAGAATGTTTTGAAAGGCTGGAATAGCAAATTATATGATAATATGCTGAGCAAGAATATGGCAGGGTGAAAATAGCATACATAAACTTGGTTTGATTATAATTTTACAAAAAGGACATGTATGGGTGAAAAAGAAAAAGGCACACTCCTGTAATGTGGGCATTCAGAAATGTATCACCCCTGGGGATGCTTGTGGTGACAAAGCCTGAGATGAGTCTACCCCATTCCCAAGTGTGACTGCTGCCCTCAGGGGACCCAGGTGCCCTGCCAGTCAGGGTGTCCTTAGTCCCCCCCAAAAGCTGCCCAAGAATCACCCAATGCCCATTGCTCAGAGGCTGCACGTCACGTGCCCCTGGGTGCCCCTCATTCTGGGTGGAGCCTCTTGACAGATGCTCTCTGGGCTAGGGGGTCTCCCCTGGCTTACCCTGCAAAGGAGCCTGAGAGTTCCAGGTCCCCGACTTCAGCACATGCGCCTGGACTGTCCAAAGATCTTACCTCTGCTCCTGTGTGGTTCAACAATTATCCCTTAACATTTAAAATAAGCTGTAAATATGTGACACTGACATAGGCTACAAATGTAGATGGTGTGAGAAGCTACATCTTTTTCTTCTATTCCCTTCCCTAACCACACCAACCCATCCATACAGGATTTCATCCCGAGGAAACTGTTCCTAAATTCTGACAGCCCCTACCGGCCTGCATATGCTAATGCTGCTTAATGTGCACAGATGGGTCTATAACTTGTGTCCGGCTGCATTATGCCCTTTTGCCTAGTAATGTTTGAAGAACCTATATATTAGCACATAGTTATTCGGTCTATTTTAATAAATGTTTTATTCTAGTTCTTTTGAAGGGCTACCATTAATTTCTAATGCTCCTACATTTTTCCATTAAATCCTAACTCTTCTCGATATATTCGCCAAGTCCACTCAACCACGTCGATCTTGACGGCCATCCCAGCTTTTGCTGCACAGACAGGCTGTGATGATGGTATTTGAATATATACCTCAAGGCAGGCATCCGTAGGGTAAATTCCTGGAGATAACCTCATTTTGCAGCCCTACATGGGGATGTTTAAAGAATAAATTTCCTTCTGTGTTTACCCTCATGATAAGGAAGGATTTAGTTGGGGACAATCAAAACCCCCCGGTAAGGGGGCAAGCCATGGGTTTCAGTCCCATCAACTTAGTGAGGAAATAGCATCCCCTTACTGCAGTGACAGCTCAGCAGCAGGTAAGGTGTGGCCAGGCCAGAGCTGCCTGTTTGGGGCAGCAGCTCACCCTCAGCTCTGTGCTCCAGCCTTGGAAGCTCAGGAGCGCCGTGGTGGCTGATTACTAAGCCGCGCCGTGGTTTGTAATCAACCTACAAGCTGGCCTTTGTGTCCCTTGCTGCTGAAGGCTGCCGGGTGTGACCTGGACACACTGCCTCTGGGTCTCGGGTAGGCAGGCCATGCAGCAGCAGCGCTGCAAGCTCTTCACGTAGGCGGGCATGGGATGTGACACCCAAGGGTGGGACCACAGCTCATGAATCACAGCACCGGCGGAGCACTTACTAATGGCTAAACCTGTTTTAAACATTTTTTCTTTAAAGATTGGTTTATTTATGCACACAAGAACCGGGGTACAGACCAGAGGTGTGGGGGGTGAGAAGGTTCACCAGAGACAGAGAGTGGGGAGCAGAACAGGGAGATCCAATGAAATACACTGCTGAGGGGAGCAGCAGGAGAGGCAGGAGAGGTCTGCTGCGCCATGTGGGTCCCCTCCTTGGCCAGAGGCAGGGATCGAACTGCTCAGTGGCTGCAGTTTGCTTCATAGTGCTTTGCTTAACCAATAGCGCCACCAGGGAGGGCCCTGTTTTAAACGTTTGATATAAATTGACTCAGCTAATTCCTAGAACAAATCTTCAGTGCAGGCACAGTGGCCATCTGCCCAGACTTATGAGGGAAACATGGTGGTTATTGGGGCTGTTCAGCAGCTGTATTTTTTTCTGAGTATTGATGAGTTTGCGCTGGTCGAGGCACAGCCGGTGAGTTGCTTTGATGAGTAATTGAGAGCATAAGTGGCCCGTACCTCCTCCAGGGGGTCACTTAAAGCGCCAGTGTGTGGTCGGTTCCCTTCCTGCTGTCACATGCCCACCCTCCATGTGTCAGGCACTCTGCCAGCTTGGGCCAAGCTGGGTGGCAGGGCCAAGAGGGGTGGCAGGACACCCAGACAACCCGTGATGGCCGTGGGGAGTGGGGAAGGAGTGCACAGTAAACCTGATTGTTCTTAACCGCTGTAATTCAGGAGTTGAGTGTTAACACGATATAAGCTCCCTCTCCCCAGCCCCCCAGCCCTGACTGACACTGGTACTGAGAGGGAATAAGTTAGTTTCTCAGGGGTCACAAGGCTAATGGGTGCAAGAATCAAGATTCAACTCAGGGGCCTCCCTGGTGGCACAGCGGGTTAAGCAATGCACTGTGAAGCAAACCACAGCCACTGCAGCACCAGTTCAATCCCTGCTGCCGGCCAGGGAAGGGACCCACATGGCGCAGCAGACCTCTCTTGCCTTGCCCGCTGCTGCCCTTGGCAGGGTGTTTCAGTCCATCTGCCTGTTCTCCTCCCCACTCTGTCTGGTGAATCCTCTCACCTCCTGCACCTCTGGCCTGTACCCCAGCTCTTGTATGCATAAATGAATAAATCTTTAAAAAGAAAAAAGATTCAACTCAGATGCACTGGCTTGAGTTTGCCTGCCTTTCCCACTCTGTGTGCTGTACCTTCTTAATGATTCTGGGCTGGAACTCAGGGTCAGAATCAGAACTGAGTCTCGATTCTGAATGTCTGGGAATAGGGCTTCAGAACGTCATGCTGACAGGGGCGTCACAGTCTGGACTTACCTACCTGAAAAGGACAGAAACCAGCTTACGTTGATGTGATCTGCATGGACTTGGCTTGGCGCAGGCGCTCAGACACTTCCTTAGGACACTGTCCCCCTCTTCATTCTGCTTTCTGTCTGCGATTGTTTTATTTTTAAAAAAGATTTACTTATTTATGCACACAAGAGTGGGGATACAGACCAGAGGTGGGGGTGGTAAGAGGATCCACCAGAGACAGAGTGGGGAGCAGAACAGGAAGATAGACTGAGACACACCACTGAGGGCAGCAGCAGGAGAGGCAGGAGAGGTCTGCTGTGCCGTGTCCCCTCCCTGGCCAGGGGCAGGGATCGAACTCGTGCTGCAGTGGTTGCGGTTTGCTTCATAGTGTGTTGCTTAACCCACAGCACCACCCGGGAGGCCCCTGCATTTGTTTTAATCTTAGACATCCTAGTGCCTTAGGGCAGCAGCACCTCTGTCCTCCAGCTTAGTGCCATGAGGAAAATGCATTTTGACTTGCCTATTTCACAGGGGTTGGAAGGACTAGAAGAGATGATGGGTGAATGTGATGGCAAAGAAAACAGAAGCACAAGCATCGTGCTTCTCCTTCACTGACTGGGGGAGAAACAACACTGAGAAGAGGCTCAGCTGCAGAGACCGGAGCTGAAATGCCAGTACAGCCCCCCAAGGGACTATTGCCTTCTGCTCAGAGAGGCAGGAACTAGGGCCCATGGTCATGGCAGGAAGCATGATGGGGGCTGGGCAGCCACTGTGAATTTAAGCTGTGATCCCTGGTTACGGCAAATACCATTTGGTGGCTCTCAAGATTAGGATTCTTCTTCTCTGGACCGATGCCCTGTCCGTACCAGGGAGCCTCCAGTGGAGCCTACTGGACACGACCCTGTTTGGAGAGGAGGTGTATGACCACACCGGGCAATGGACTTCTCTCTTCTGGAAACACAACAGCACTTAGGAAAGAGACTCAGACAGTGCAGAGACTCAGCAGCTTGGGCCTAATCACCCTTGAACGTGCAAAATTTTACGGAGCGCCTACTGTGTGTCTAACACTGTTCTAGGTATTGAGGATTCAGATTGTTGGATGTCACGTAGATTTTACAACAGATTTATAACACACAATTTATATAATTTACAAATAAGATGATTTCAATTAACTGCTATGAAAGAGATAAAAGAAGGAAATGAGAGCAGGTGATGAGGAAAGACTTTCCTGAGAGGGGCCTTGAAACTGAGTCCTAAGTGAAGCTGGTTTGTGGGAAGAGCTGGGGAAGAGGAGTCTTGGAGGAAGGGACATAAAGCGCCCTCAAGTATAAGATTTGGCATTATGTATGGTCGAAGGAAGGCTGGTGTTGTGGGAGGCTGAGCAAGGCAGAGGGTGATATGAAGAGTCTAGAGATAGGCTTGGGCTAGCATAAAAGATCTTACTGGGCATAGCACAAGGCTTGGCTTACATCTTATATTTGCTAGAAGAGCGGAGCTGAGTCCTATTAAGGCCAGAGCCTTCTGGAGAATACCTGGCATTGCTGCTTGATCGCTGGAGCTGGCCAGGTTACTAACCTCCAGGGCCTGCTCAGCAATGCCTGATGGTGAGCCAGGCCCTTTGCTTGTCAACATCCTTTGTCAGAGTTTATTTAAGGGAGATGTCGTTGACAGCTGGATTCTTCAGGAACCAGGCTTCCAGGGTCTCCCTGGTGGTGCAGCAAGTTAAGCGTCACACTGTGAAGCATCCGCTGCACAGCAGCAAGAGTTCAACCCCCAGCCAGGGAGGGACCCACATGGTGCAGCAGACCTCTCCTGCCTCGCCCACTGTTCTCCTCAGCAGTGTATCTCAGTCGATCTTTCTGTTCTGCTCCCCACTCTGTCACTGGTGAGTCCTCTCACTTCCCGCAACTCTGGCCTGTACCCCAGCTCTTATATGGATAAATAAATAAACAAATATTTTTAAAAGCCCACACAATCCATTAAAAAAAAAGGACCAGGCTACCCTTTCTTCTGCTGAGAGGATTTTGTCTAATGCACAAGGCTATCTTTGCTCATAGTCCCTAACCAGAACATAGAATGGAAGTAACTGTGTAAGTGATCAAGGGACTAAGGTAGGATGAGAGGAGAAGCAAAAGTATGATTTCAGATGGCGTCTCATTCTGACCTCCCAGAAGTCCCCCGAGTATGAGGGGCCCCACGGAGTTGTATCATCCTGAGACAAGGTGACAATGGTCTGCAGGCCTCAGACTTCTCTGGGTGCTCTGTGAGTCCTTGGCAGTTCAATGTGAAGTGTGCATAGGTTGTGGCTTGTCCAGTGGGTGGGGGCCAACAGCACCCTTTTTTAATATAATTTTTAAATTTACATATATCTGACATCAATTGTAATCCCCACGTATTCCCCATCACCATATCACCAGCACACCATCACCTCAGTCCCCAATACTCCCATCTGCCCTCAACCCTCTTCCTCTTCCCTCCCCACCAAGTGTCCCCAATTTCTCCTTGTCTTTTCATTTTTGGGTTTTGTGTCTTTATTGTTATTATTACTATTATTGTTCTTATTCCTTTCCTTGATCCTTATTTTGTTCCCTTATATTCCTCCTAAGGGAGGAACCATCTGGTATTTTGCTTTTGCCTTCTGACTTACACCGCTGAGCATAATCCCCTCCAGTTCCATCCATGTTCCCATGAATGCATCTAGTTTTTCATTTCTGATTGCTGAGTAGTATTCCATCGTGTATATGTACCACAGCTTCCCGATCCAC
>JAGFMF010011775.1:2822242-2859363 GCA_019455555.1 Galemys pyrenaicus | reverse complement strand
GTCCTCTTTGAAGAATTGCCTTTTTAGCTCTTTTGCCCATTTTTTGACTGGGTTGTTCACTTTGTTTTTGTTTAGTCTGGTTAGTTCTTTGTGGATCTGGCCAACAGCACCTTCTATTAGGGGCATGACATTTTTTTTTTTTTTGAGGGAACTTTGAGGATGGGACAAAGAACAAAGTCGATACAGAGGAGATACTCTGGACACCAGCTCAGAGACTAGCCAATCCCTGAACTCTACCTTTTGGTGAGCTGTGGATGATATTGGGCTTTCTCCCCTTGGTTATCATGGAATGAAAGAAACTGTACCATCTGACAGTGCTGATCTGCGAATAAATCTGTCTATGCTGGCTAACTTGCTATGGTATGTGGACTGCTCTATCCATTTTACAGGCAGGATAATAGAGGCTCAGAGAGGTTATGCACCTGCTTCAAGTCACTCAGTTAACTGGTGGAAGCAGAACCGTGTCAGTCTGGACCTGTCACTCTGGTCACCACTATGTGTGTAGGAGTAGGGCTGGGAGGGGGCGGGAGGAAAAAACAACCTTGTTCTGTGAGGCTCCCTGGGGCCAGCCTTGTGTTGGGGTGCCGCCATCCATGTGGAAATCATTCCAGGCTGTGGGTTCTCACTTTGTTCTTATCCTCTCAGAGTCAGTTATCCAAATTGCATTTATCTCTGGCTCCCACAAATGCCACGTTTTTCTTCTCAGCCCTTGCTCACCCTCCTCCCTCTCTCAGCCACTATAGAGCCAGACGTTAGCGTGTAAGGTACAGATCATGGCTGTGATAGCAGGTCTGGCTCATTTCTGCAAAGTTCCCAAAGACCCGAACTGTGGCCAAAAAGCCTTTGCAGTGAGGTTTTGGCTGCTGGGAAGTATGAGGTAGTAACTGTTACTATACCAATGTCATGGGATAGTCTACTTAATTTAAAAAATTGACGTATATTTACAACTTAATGATCTTTACTTTAAAATGAAACTTTATGGCTACTTACATAAATAAGAAACAGTACTCACTTCCCATAACTTTGAAAATCATTAAAATTAGTGTGTGTACCAACTGTGGTAGATGACTGACATTTTAGGAAACGCTGGCACAGTAGGAAGACTACAGGGCTGGCTGCCAGGAACTTACATCCTGGGTCAAACTCATCCACTAACAGAACAACAGCAACAACCAGAGTGATTGTCAACATTTATTGGGCATATATTTTGAGTCAAGCAATGTGTTAACTTCTTTCCACAAATCATTTCATAAAATCCTCACATTGTGAGCCCTTTGCAACCACATGCATTGTACGTATTTTGCAAATTGTGGGTATAGGTGCAGGGAGGCACAGGGCAGGTTCTCTATGATTCAGGCAGACAGGTTAAGGAGGAGTCCTCGGTGGCTTTTTCAGGTTTTTAAAATCTTTCTGTATCAGAGGCGACCAGGTACATGGCTAGCAGGGGGGTTGGGGGGCCAGGAGACTGGCAGGCCTCCAAGTCCCCAGCGAATCTTCCCTCTCTCTGGGCCCTCTACTGCTGCTGCTATACTGCTGCTGCTGCTACTTCCACTGCTGCTTTTGCAACTGGCATCCCCATGACACTGTCCTTATTTGGCGAGTCTCTCAGCCCAAGTGCACCCACCTACACATGTCCACAGCCTTCTCCAGGTGCCCGCCATCAGGCATGCATGCAGGACCACAAGAGTCTAGCATTGATGTTAATGGCGGAAAAATCTGATACCTTCCATTTGCCCTACAGTGGGCCACCAACAGCATATTACCTCAGGGTTCTTAGTTTGGGTCCCAAGAAGTAGACCCTGACATAAAGATTCTTGTGCAAACCATATTTTAAGAAAATGCTCTCAAGAAAAGCAACAGTAGTGCAGCAAACGCTGGGGTACAATTTGGTTTTAGGGAGCTAGTGGGGAAGGTACTATAGGCAAGGAATATTCTCTATGATCCTCAGATTATAGTAAAAAGGTGTCTTTTAATTGTATCAAAGACACACATCAATATGGCTTCATGCAAGGATTTCTTTAAAGACTCCTAGGGTAGCTTCAGGCAAGGCTGCATCCAGTTGTCGATCAATGTCTTCAGTGTTACATTTTCACTTAAGAGCTCAGCTGTTGTTACATTCTTCCACATACAGGCACTCCCCACATGGTGGCTCCAGGCTTACATCATGCTAGATTATAACACAGCGGAAAGAGAGACCCTTTTTTCTCTTAGCTCCTTCCAAGGCCTTAGGGTTGGCTTTCATTAGCCAATACCAGTCGCATGGCTACCCCTGAAGCAACCTTTCTGGCCGGGCTTTGCGCTCTGATTGGCTGGACCCGACTCCATGACTACCCGGATGCTGAGGCATGGGCAGGAGGCAGCCTCACTGAACCCCTTGCGCTGAGACTGGGGCACAAAAGCATATCTGAAGAGAAGCTGGCCAGCAGAAATAAATGTCCAGCCCCACCTGTCCACACACCAGGCTTTCTCTGCAGGTCAGGACGCGACGAACTGCACACTTGTAAATGTGCTGACGACGTCCGAGGAGGGGGTTCCCACCGGCAGCCCGGAATGCAATCAACTTGCTGCTTTTGCAACCCCAGCACCTGTCATATTTCATCTTCTTTTAAATAACTTCAAGGATATGAAAGTCATAAAAGCAAACCCAGGTAGGGTCAGAAGTCACCTGCTCCTCTGCGTGGAGGGCTGTCACGCTCCGCTCCTTCCTTGGCGGCGCATTTGCACAGCCCCTTGGAGCTGAGCATAACCCCGGTAAATATTCAAATGAGGCTTATGGGCTGGGTGGAAATAAATTACAACTGCTTGCCACCCCCCAGGACGTACTCAAAATAAAAAAGTACGGTGGAGATTACCTTCTTCATAATTGTTGTATATTTCTTTGACCTCACAGCAGCAAAAGTTGGCTTTCAAAGAAAGAAAATGTTGTTGCTGAGCAGCAGAGAAACATTTTAATGAACACCACAGGGCTTACTGATCACCGTTAATGAGTGAAGAAGCAGAGTCCTGCAGGAACCGTCTGTCTATCTTTAGAAAGCAGCCCTGGATGATGGAGCAGTGGAGGGTGATGGAGATGTGCGTGTGTCTGCAGACCAGAAAACAAATATATCACGTCTTGAACGCTGTCTGGAGTGGACACTTGAGGAGCAGGCCAGGGCTCATTTGCACCATTGTTTGCGCCCTCCCCAATCAATAGCAGCAGTTAAACCAGATTTACTGACTGTTATAAAGAGTTGTGGTGGCAATCGTCAAAGAAACACATCTCAACAAAAACCTTTCCGTCTCACAGGTTCTTTAGGATGCTTCACGAGAAAGGCCCCTTCCCACCACTGAATACTGTGTGTGTGTGCATGTGTGTGTGTGCCTGGTTCACATATGCGAACAGGCCCCCAGACTAAATCAGTGTGGGGGCAGCAAGTTGGCTGTCATAAGTCACCGACTTACACTCTTAAAATCACTGGCTGCTCTAAGAAATATAAAGCAAGTGAAGGCAGTCTATTTGCTTCCAGAAAAGGGGAAGTTCTCCTTGTTAGCTCATTAAAATTAAGAGCAGGGAAAAGACCAGTCTATTAACTACACATAATAAATGACACAAACTATGCTTCCCTTATATTTTAAAACTGAAGGGAATGAGGGTGACAGACAGATAGGAAAAGATGCTCATAGAAAGGCATTGAAAATAAGAAAATAAGCAGAGGGCCAGGAAAGAATGCAGAGACAGGAAATGATGAGTCATTGAATGGTTATGAAGGTCAAAGGCTTTACACTAATCACCTTACTGTTATGTTCCATAACCCAGGGGAGGTGCTATTCATCGTCCCTCTGCACAGATGAACGCTGAGGTCGGCTGGGTGAAGGTATTTTGTCAGGACTGCCCTGTCCACAGAGGGAGGTCTGTGGTCCGATGCCAGGCAGCTGAACAGAGGCCTTGCTCTATGCCACGTCTAGATCCCTTGCTTGTATTGCTAGTCAATGGATTGTGTGTATGTGTGTGCATGATTATGTATATGTATTTGGTTTCTTTTTTAAAAGAAGATTTATGCATACAAGCACTGGGGTATAGGCCACAGGTGTCAGTGGTGAGAGAATTTAACAGAGACAGAGTGGGGAACAGAATAGGCAGATTGACTGAAATACACTGCTGAGGGGAGCAGTGGATGGGGCAGGAGAGGTCTGCTGCGCCATGTGGGTCCCCTCCCTGGCCAGAGATGAAACTCATGCTGCAGTGACTGCAGATGCTTCATGGTCTGGTGCTTAACCCCTAGCGCCACCAGGGAGGGCCCTGCATTTGGTTTCTAAAATTAATTTTTAACGAAGTACCATTATGAATTTTTTCATAAAGAATCTTGTGAATTTTTTCATAGCATAGGATTTCTCCCCTCAGGTGTGGTCACCATAGTTCTCCCCCCACCAAAAGCACTTATAGTCCTCCACCATAGTCCATTATGCTCCCTATCAACCCCCATTTTTCCTTTTCCTTTCTCTTCCCCTTTCCCCACCCCTCCTGGATGACTCATATCTATGGTCTGTTTCCAAGGTTTGTCTTTGTCTGACCTTGGCCCTTTGTTTGGTTTCTCTAGATTCCACATATAAGGGGCACCATCTGGTATTTGTCTTTCTCCTTCTGGCTCACTTTGCTTAGCATAATCTCTTCCTGTACCATCCATGTTGCCCCAAATGACATAAGTTTATCTTTTTGATCACTGAGTAGTATTCCATTTTGTCTATATCCCACATCGTCTTGCTATACTCATGTGGCACAATAATCACACCAGTATGAGACTATAATGAGAAATGGGCGCTTTGTTCCCTTCCACCCCCATGCAGTGGCGTCCCTCCACCTCTCCAGCCTCACCAGCACCACTCCCTGCACCATCTCACAACCCAGCACCCTCCCTCCTCCACTGTGCCCTCCCTAGTCTTGGAGTCCTTCAGCTCTCCTCTGCCCAGTAGCATGCTGCAGCCATCCTACCAGGCCGCCTGGTGACAAGGAAAGCATTTCCCTCTAGTGCATCTCTGGCAGACAGAGGTCCTGTGAGAGAGGGAGGGAGCCTGCCTTTAAAGCCTTTACTGCCCTTGCAAAGTGCTTTACAGTAAAGACAAAACAGATCTCAGGTACTGTGCTTTCAGTCTTTGACATTTAACTGCAATTTAACAACTTTGGCTTGTTTTGTAATGCATTTTTATGATTGCCTTATAATTGGTGAGACAAAGTTACATTTTGGAATACATTTCAAAACTGGACAATTAAAAGGAAAATAGCAAGTAATCTGAACAAAGGTTGTATAAGGGGATGCCAAATTCATGGATTTGGTAGGCTGAAGCTTAGGAAATGTTGTCTTTGGCTTTAGGCTTGGCGCCAAATTCAAGTGGCTACATTTCATGAAGTTTCTCTTGCCCCACCCTCACCCCCACTGCACTTCCCCTCACCCCTAAGAGCATCCAGTTCACACTGTGAGTGAAACCCTTGACTTGGTCCTTCAGCTCAAGTCTGTCTTTTATCCCAGTTAGGAAAACACTATATCTTTTCACTTTTAGATTCTTTTCCATTCTAGTGACTCTCTACTGAATAAAAATAATCTTGTCTATGATTCCTAGAAATTGAGTACTTTAATGTAGCTTTTGTGGTCTGTTACCTCACATCTGCTGATGGAACCAAAGATTTTTGTGTGTGTGTGTATGTGTGTGTGCGTGTGTGATACATAAACTTTATCCCCCAATAAAAATGGGATCATGTTACACAAATTCTTTATTGTAACCTGCATTTTTCCCACTTTTTAAAAAAAGATATTATTTATTTATGCATATAAGAACTGGGGTACAGGCCAGAGTTGCGGGAGGTGAGAGGATTCACCAGAGACAGAGTGGGGAGCAGAACAGGCAGACTGACTGAAACACACTGCTGAGGGGAGCAGCGGGCAAGGCAGGAGAGGTCTGCTACGCCATGTGGGTTCCCTCCCTGGCCGGCAGCAGGGATCGAACTCATGCTGCAGTGGCTGTGGTTTGCTTCATAGTGCGTTGCTTAACCCACTGCGCCATCAGGGAGGCCCTTCCCACTTATTTTTTAATTAATTAATTAATTTTTAATTAAGGTAATATTTGGAAACCACCATTACGCTTAGCCACTTAGTGTGACCACCATCTTCCCTACTTAATCTTACATCATAAACATCTTTTTGAAGCAATAAACACACATCACCTTTCCTTGCTAAAGACTACATATGTGTCCTACTGAATGGCTGCATCATGGTCTACTTATATAGTCCTTTTAGATTTCTCCAAAATGATCCAGCCACAAACCACTCAATGAAATCAACCCAGAACTGCTGAGAAACCATTTTCATGAACTCCTGGAGTGGTTTCCCTGGGGTTCCTTTCTTCGGGCCAGTGTTTTCAGGGTGCATCTCCTTTGTGCCGGGAGCAGATATAGATGCTGGAGAAGGATGCCTGGCAGATGACCGCACCGTGCAGGAGGACATGCTATGGGGTATGGTGGACTATCCTGGGAGCAGTGAGGGGACCATGGCTAATTGAGTCTCACGAAGGTTCAGGATGGCTGCACTGAGGTGGGGCCCTCAAACCAGGTTTTGAAGGCTAAGTGGGGCGCCTACCTAGTGGTGTAGGGGTTCAGTCTTAGTAATATCATCTCTATGGCCTGAGTTCAATCCCTGGTCAGGGAGCTGACCCATGGCACAGCAGACCTCTCCTGTCCCGCCTGCTGCTCCCCTCAGCTGTGTACTTCAGCCCATCTGCCTGTTCTGCTCCCCACTCTGTCTCTGGTGACTCCTCTCACCTCCAACACCTGTGGCCTACACCCCAGATTTTCTACACAGTAAAGTGGGAATCCAGCATGAAAAGACTGAGTCAGCTGTTGGCTTCAGCTATTGGTTTACCAGCGTCACCCCACCAAGCCCAGGACTGCACTCCTGACAGCTCATCTGGAGCAGCTTCAGCCCTCAAACCAGAACTTGGATAAAATGCTGGTCCTTTGGCCTCGACCTGGACATTGCGGCCCTGCCTTTCAGTGGGATCTTGGAGGCAGACAGGAGCCTGTGGGGCATCATCACTGAACTTCCCTCAGAGTGAGCCAGGGCTAGAGTCCCAGCTTTATTAATTCCTCCCCAGCCCCTCCTATTAACTGCGTGATCTCCCCCAAGTCCTCCTGATTGGTTCCAGGTAGTTAGGATGACTGACAGGCCACTTATTACATACAACTTCTGTCCCTGTGCAGCCCCTCTGGAAGCTTTTATTAGCCCCTCACCTGGGTGAGTTTGGGCTTGGAAAACACCTTTCCTTGAGGCAATCTCAAGATTGTGTTTTCTCACCTGAAATAACTGGTGTATTTATTGTTTTTGAAGGATAGAAAAATCTCATAATTGAAGCAAAAGAGATAATATGCTGGTTTCTCAAAAGTGTATCTCTGAGGCAGAGGATGATTCTCCTCCTTCAGGGACTAACTTTCTGAGTGGAGAGCCCTGCAGCCATAACTCACTCCGGAGAACTCTCTCCATGGCCCCCATTTGTTAAAACGTCCACCTAATGGTTATGGAAAACACACTTGCAAATTGATGCCTCATTGGGTTGAAAAGCTCTTAAAATTCTGGAACATCATCAAAAGCCCTCCTTCTCCTAATGCAATAATACTTCCCTAGAAAAAACACCCTCCACGAGCCCCTTCACTGCAAAGCAGAAAGTTGGATGGAGATGGTCTTCAGTAAATTGACAAACGGAGCTAAACTTTATTTAATTTAATTTCAGAAAGGATGGATCTGGAAATAACATTGTTGGTTTCACGTGCTGGAAAAATCGATGCTATGATTTTTTATCTTCTTCCTTTGTACTCCCTGGCTAGGAGCTGGTATAATAAGTCATCTGGACTGGCCAAATAAATAACCAGCCTGCCGCCCCTCTGCTTGTCAACGCTGGCCCTCAGGGTTCTGGTGACGGACGGGCCGGAGGGTGCCAGTTTTTGCAGGGTCAGGAATTCCATTGGCATTTGGCCTCATGCTTTACCTCCCAAAGTAATAGGATGGCACTTATGGGCCTCCCTGGTGGCGCAGTGGGTTAAGCAGCGCACTATGAAGCAAACCACAGCCACTGCAGCACAAGTTTGATCCCTGCTGCCGGCCAGGAAGGAGACCCACATGGCATAGCAGACCTCTCCTGCCTCGCCCGCTGCTCCCCTCAGCAGTGCACTTCAGTTGATCTGCCTGTTCTGCTCCCTGCTCTCTGTGGTGAGTCCTCTCACCCCCCCCACACCTCCGCCCTGTACCCCAGTGCTTGTATGCATAAATAAATAAATCTTTAAAAAAAATAGGATGGCACTTACCACTTTTCTGGGCTAGGTACTGTTCCACTGTCTCTAAACCTTCACTACACTCTGAATTAGGTACTTGAGTCTGTCTCATGATGCACAGATAAGGAAATGGAAGCTTAGCAGTGAGGAGGCGCTGCCTCAGGGAGAGTTACTAGCACGTAAGGAGCTGGGATTTTAATCTATTGGGTTGGTTGTGAAATCAGCTTGTAACAGGTGAGGTGAGGAAGAGGAGAAGTGCAGATGTCAGGGCTCAGTGTCAGGAAGAGACTGAAGTGCTTCCAGGTGAGAGCACCTCACTTCCTGTGCTTGCCTGCTGAGGGGGAGGGAGGCTTTTGGAGGCTGGATGGGCGCAAGCTGAGTTTCAACCACTTCCACCGATGCATTGTGGGACAAAGGGTCTTCTCTGTGCTGTGAAGAAAGTTGTTGTTTCAGTAAGGAGGCCCACATGTTGAGGAAATCTTCCTTAGTCCCCACAGAAGCCTGGGAGGCTAGAAGCGCCTCTATTGTTCCCTGGAGCTCTTGGTCTCCAAGACAGCCAACCACTGGGAGGCTGTGTCCAGGCATGAAGCTGTGAACTAAGCTCATGGGTAGGCCGGCCCGACTCAGCTGAGGGACTTCATCTGTTTGAGGGCCTGGCCTTGTTCTCTGGCTTCTATTTCCCACAGAGAATTACCTAAATTATTGGGGAAGCCCCACAGAAAATTCCCAAAATAATATGAGGCCCAAAATCCAGACTTGAGTTAGAGTTTTGTTTGGAAGCTAATGAGAGTCAAGTTACCAGAAGTTAGTTTGTTATACAAGCAATACACCAGTTATCCATTTTATCTGGTAAGGAGGAATCTGTTGGCACTCAGTTCCCCTCCCACTGGCCCTGATCCACCACAGGGAGACCCAGGTCAAGGGCAGTCTCCCCACCAAAAAGCAGAGAAGGCTGGGTGTGCTTAAGGGAAATCCCATTTGTCTTCTGAAATAACAGGAACATTAGGGGGAAACTGAGTTCAGGTATGAACATTTTCTCATAAGCAGTGTTTACAAGACCTTTGTGCTTAAGCTCTGGCCTTTGAGAGTCTCTGAATTAGGAACTTGCCTCTGTTTCACAGATGCACAGGTAAGGAAATGGAGGCTTAGAGGCAAGGAGGGGGCATTACTAGCATATATGGAGCTGGGGTTTTAATCTGGTGAAATCTTGCTGGAAGAAGCTTGACAGGGATTTGGTACTGCTCTACCTAAGCCCCAGGTCCATGACCTGAGGGCAAGGTGGCATGGGGCACTTTCTCTGGACTCTGGTTTTTCCAGATAGAAATCAGGTGGTGGAAAGTATGTAGATGAGCACCTGTTTAATTCCATCATTATAAATTATTTAATCCCAGTTTTCTGAGTCCAAATTCCTGCTACCCCATCACAAAAGCACAACAACAAAGTAAGACCAGGACTTTAGGAATTAAAAGCACCGATAAACATATGCTATTTACATGACAGACTTCCCCTACTATCCACAAGGAAAATCTCCCTATTTCACATGATTTGGTAGGTTACTCTTTGGGTCTGGAAATGATTTATATGGAACATTTTTTAAACATTTCTAGACTCACAAAATAATCTACCAAATACTGCTAAACAGAAATGTTCTTTTGCATAGTGGGGGAAACCTGTAGTCAGCTATAGAGCAGAGCTTGGTGAACTTTGTCTCTAAAGAGCCAGGTAGTGAATATTTTAGGCTTTGTGTTGAAACCACCCAACCATGTTGTAGTGAAAGCAGCCACAGACAGTATGGAAATGATGCGCATTGTTGCATTCCAGTGAAAGCATTTACGGAAACTGAAATTTACGTTTTCTATAATTTTCACTTGTCATAACATGCTTCTTCTTTTGATAGTTTTCAACCATTTGAAAATGTAAACTCTTAGCTTATAATCTGTACGAAAACAAGTGGTGGGGGAGGGGAGGAAGAGGGTTGAGGGAAGATGGGAGCACGAGGGACTGAGGTGATGGTGCACTGGTGAGATGGTGATGGGGAATACATGGGGATTACAATTAATGGCAAGTATATGTAAATTTTAAAATATTTTATATTAATAAAAAAATAAAATAAAATAAAAAGCAACTACTAAAAAAAAAATAGAAGTTTTTAGTTCCATTTCAAAAAAAAAAAAAAAAAAACAAGTGGTGGGCCAGATTGGGCCCTGGGTCACAGTTTGCTGACTCCTGGTGTAGAGGCCACAGTTGGGAAGCAGAAACCCTAAATCCCTAATCTTCAGAGTCTGGTGCACTGGCCGTTATAGGGTCTCTGGCTGCTGGGCAGGAACTGACTGCTGTGTAGGGAAGGGTAGCCCCAGTGGTGAAGCGTCCATATGGGGCTTCGTTCACCTGGTAGGTTCTCTCCCCAAGGGTCACACCATCACCTTCGATTCAATGTCGAGAAAAGGGCTTTCCTTCACCCTCCTCCGTCTAGTTTTGCTCTTGCCCCAATTTGTTAAGGAGTATTTTTTCATTGGAATTCTTGACCTTTTGAATATTTTTTCTGGATCCATGAGGTTAAGGGGGAGGCGGGGGTGGGGGGAAAGAAGAGATAGACAGCAAAAGCAAAAGCAAAAATTGCAGGTGGTCCACACCAAGTATATGCAGTCCCCAAAATCTGTGGCCTCCACAGTCACCCAAGCAAAGCTCTTTCTTGATCTCTTTGACTTGAACATCTTCAGTGAAAGTGAACTTGCTACCCGAATTGTTGGAGTCACTGCAGTTTAAAATCCATTTCCCAAATCCACTCATATCCATCTCCCTGAAGTTATTCAGCAGCCATGGAAGTTTTTATTAATGAGAAATCACTCGAGGTCCAACAGGAAGCAGAATAACAGTAATTAGTTTTCACCCACGTCATACTTGCTTGGCTAAAAGTAATCGAACCCTCAGCAAGGCTGGTCATGCAGAGCAGTAATGGTCCCTCTCTCATCTCATTTCTTGGTCCTGCTCCCCAGAGGGACTTACTTAAGTAAACACTTAGTTGAAATATACCCCACCATCAAAAATACCACATATATCCTAAGTATCACCTGATGATCTTCATGGGGTGAACTCTCTTGTAACCAGCACTCAAGTCGAGAAATAGAACGTGACCCACATCCCGAAGCACTGTCCACCCCACAGGTGAGTCACTGCCTTGACCTCTAATACCACCTAAACAGTTTCTGTTTTTAGTTCTTCTGGTGGTTTCTAAATAATACAACTAAATTATATACAGTTGTTTTTCAGTGGATCAATTTTAGATACTATTGTTTGGCTTCATCCTATGATTATGGATTCCTCAGGCCCCATTTTCCATCTTCTCTTCTCCAAATACAACTAAATTACTAATTTCCTCCACTCGCTGGTTATCTATGCAACCACATTTAAGCCACATTTAAGACCTCCTCTTTGTATATCCCTCATCATAGAGAATATTCTCTGCCTCTCCACTCTTTCCTAGTCCCCTGGCCCATACAGGTATGCCATATTTTTACTTTTGTACTACTAAGTTGGATGACACTTTTATTTGTTCTTTAACCATAATTAAGCCTGTGTGGTTTAATGTAAAATTTGAAACCCAATACATAGTGTTTTGGGGGTGTTTATCTTCTTGTTCACTGCAGAGCTAATCAGTGCCCTAGGATTACGCTCCTTCTCCACATGCCACATGGGCCACTTTAAGAAGAATGTTCTTGGGTCTACAGCAGTGTTTTGCATGTTTTCACATTAATTCTGCATGGCATGGAAGAGACATGGTGTGATACAAAGAGCCGTGAACGTGAAGGGGACAGCCTGGAGCTTCCATTTTAGCCAGTCCGGGGAACACACACAGACTTCCTGTACCGGTGGCAGCCTTGCGATGTGCTGTCATTAGCGGGTTTGCCCTAAGGCAGACTTGGGAAGGGCTGGTGCTCTAAATCAGAGGCGGCATTTCCCTTTAAGATGACTTCAGTATCAGGAGGGCGGTGTCAAAGTCTATGTGTTCTTAAATGCAGGTAGTCATAAAATCAGTAGCTAATTGATTTATGTCGGCACTCACTTTTAGGAGAAGGGTGACTCTGAGTGAAAAATACAATATGGGAAGGGGTTTAATTTTTTTTGGATTACCCTTTACCAGGTAGCGTGTAATTGCATTAGTAATAGGAGTCCTTTGAGCAGAATCTCAAACAAAGGATTAGTGGGAAGGAAGATGGAAGAATGCTGACTTCACAATAACTCACTGCCTTCCTAATGTGATTATATAAATAAATTCAAGCAATATTTTCCAAGACACTGGAGCCTGATCATAAAGGCGTGAGGGGGCCCGGGGCCTCCACATGGCCCCTGGTTGGCGGGCAGTAACTGATTGCCGTGGTAGGAAGGGCAGCCCCCAGGTGGTGAAATATCCAATATCTCTGAATTATCTGTCAGCACTCAGAAATTATTGAAGCTGGGCTGACTTCTCCAGTGGGGAGCAGGAACATCTCGGCTTCATTTGGCTAAACAATGGGGTTAAAATGGAAACGCCCCTGCTGTGACCTCCTGCGGGCCTTTGTGGGCCATGGGTAGCTGTCAGTGAGGGCCCATGTGGGGCTGGCTCTGGACACTGCTAACTTCTTGAACCCCTGAGTCAAAGAGTCTGCGGAGCTGAATTTCAGACTCCCATTTCAACAGCAGCAGGGGATTAGCTAATCCATCCTGTTCTGTTCTCTGTCTGCACAGACAAAGGGGCGGGCACAGTGCTCCCTGGCTGAACGGATGGGGCCCGGATGGCACCTGGGAGTGTGACATGCAGTTCGCATTGTTTGTCTGAGAATCTTTGAATCACTGTTTTCACTTCAGCCAAAGCACCACCTTGGAGATTTGGTTTTTCCGTTTGCTGGACTGGGCAAGAAGCCAGAGTAACAGAATAAGCCACTCTCTTCCTGGTCCCCCCAGACCTCTGTCCAGTTGCTTAGGAGAAGCAAGATGTGCAGTCCCAAATGCTTCACTGTCAGAGAAGTCTTTATATCCATTACAAGAAACTCAGGACCCACAGAACTCTCGGGGGGATGTATAACGAGACTCGAGGTGCAGCGTACTTGGGCAAGGATCTCACCATACAGCTGTGAGGGCGAGAAATGCCAGTATAGCAAGCACAGCTCCTGTCCCACCCTTACTGCTTTATGCCTTGATTTCCAAGCCTCAGTTTCCTCATCAATTTAACAGGCATAATTGTAATCCTGTGCTGTAAGCATCACATGACACAACAGATGGGAAAGTACTTTGTGGATTTATGCACAGCGGAGCGTCATGGGGACCCCTTTGGCTGTGCTCATTGCTTAGAGGCTGAGCTCCAGTGGGATGAGTTTCTGGGGTCCCTCTTGACCTTGGTGTTCTGGCTTTCTTCATCCATTTCTCTGTCTGGAATGTTCTTGTCCCCCTCCCTGCCTGCCTGACTTCATCCTGTTCTTTGTGGCTTGTTCAGCACTTTTCCTTCATCCTCATGAGCATCCTCTCCCACAAGTGGCCCATTTGTGGGTTCACAGCACTGTGTAAGATGAGGTGGGGGACTCCAGGAGGGGACCAAAGGAAGCTGATAGATACAGTTCTTTCAGTCCTTGGTGATGAATACAGATCATCTCCAGGCTGACAAACCCTTGAGGCCAGCAATGGAGGTTTACAGCTCGGCAGGGGGCTGCCCACTGGTCCTAGCACTAACAGAAGGCCTCAAGCACGGCCTGCTCTAACACGAAACCACACTGGTGCCCCTAATATTTTGTGCCCCAGACTCTTCTCTAGAGTTATCCTTGTCATGGCAGTGTGGGGAATTGGGGGACATTAGTAAGTTGCTTTCAAGATACTTGCCATCTATTGAAAGGGACAAAGAGGGGCCTCCCTGATGGCACAAGGAGTTGAGCACTGCACTGTGGGGCTTCTGCAGACACTACAGTGCAAGTTCAATCCCCGGCCAGGGAGGGACCCACATGGTGCAACGGACCTCTCCTGCCTCACCTGCTGCTTCTCTCAGCAATGTGTTTCTGTCAATCTGCATGATCTGCTCCCCACTCTGTCTCTGGTGAATCCTCTTACCCTGCGTCTCTGGACTATACCCCAGCTCTTGTATGCATAAATAAATAAATATCTTTTAAAAAGGGACAAAACAATAATATAAAAGCATCAATTAAAAGACATTTCCACTTAATCATTTATGCAGCAAACATGTCCAGGTGCTTACTCCAGGCACCTTGCTATAGGCACTGCATTCGGGATGGGACAGCTCGCCATCTTGGCTCTCCCAGAGCCCACAGACCAGTGGAGGAGGCGCTGGTGGACAGTTAGACCTGAGTGTGGGGGCAATAGCTATGGGTGACTATTGCAGAGACTACAGAACTGGAACCCTGGGAAGGCTTCCCAGAGGAGGCAGCATCCAGCTGAGACCTGAGAAGGGAGAGGAGCTGACTGAAAACGGGAGGGTAGAAAGTCAGAGAGAGAAGAGTCATCAAGACACATATGGGCAACTGAAAATAATTTGGTACTGCTGAAGCTTGGAATAAGATGGGCCCAAAGGATGGAAGGATGGACAAGGCATCTGACAGCCCTTGGAATGACCCTACGAAACAGGAGCTCCATCACCAGAACCACTTTACAGAAGAGGAAACTGAGGATGTGATGGTCTGTGGAGCTTGTCCACGTCACAGAGCTGGCAATGGGTAGGTCTGGAGCTTTCATCCTGGTCAGGCCAAAGCCCTTGTCTTGGACCATGACATCTATGGGAGGCAGTGTCTGAGAGGGGTGGGAAAGCATGGTGGCAAAGAGCGTGGGCTGAACTGCCTGCTTCTACCCCTGATGGGCTTTGTGACTTTAGACTAGTTACTTAACTCCTCTGTGCTTCAGAGTCCTCAGATGAAAAATGGGGACACTAATAATATTTGTCCTATAGGGCTAAATTTTCTGAAGATTAAATGAGCCCCTATTTTCTAAAGTATCTTCTAGTTAGTATGGCTCATGGAAAGACCCAATGAACATGAGCCGCATCATTACATCCATCTGGAAAAGAATGACAGTAAATGTCCCATTTGCATTTGAGGACATGCATGGATGTGCCTGGGTAGAGTTGGTGGTGGAGGTGTGGGATGGGAGGTGAAGACCCTAGTCCCCTTAGGTGACCAGGCAGGGCTTCACCACCTTCTGGGGTGGGTTTCTATGTCCTTTTATATTTTTTTAATTTTGATTTTTAATTTATTATAATTATTTTTTCCTGATCCCTTATTTGTTTCCTCTACATTCCTCCTATAAGTGAAACCATCTTCATCCTTTTAATCTGCTCACAGACCAGAGGAGACATGTGCTGCCTGCAGAAAGGTTGGTTGCTCCTGAGAACAATATAGATTTCTTTTTCTAGCTTCAGGAAACCACATCCCGGTGAGCCCTGCAGTATCGACTCGACCTGCGGGGACGTGTGGTTGCCAGGGGCAATGCAATCAGCTTCCTGGCCCAGTCCTTCTCTCGCAGCTCCTGTGACTCTGTTTCCAACTGAGCGGTTTAGGGCCCTGTCACTTCCAGGACTTTCTGTCCTTTTTCCCTAGAGATGGGCGACCAGACATTAGAATCTAGCTGGAGAAGGTGGGGTCAGCCAGGACGCCCCGATCTGGGGTGAAGAGACAGCTCATGGAGGGATACTGATCCTCTCCAAGCCCTGCAGCTCCAGTTTCTTGGGGTTTGCAGGGACTGTGGAGGTGTGTCACCGAGATCACCCTCTGCTCCTTCCTCTTTTAGACATGGAGCCCTCACTCGTGGCTATTTCTTTGGGTGACTTGTCCCACCTTTTCCATGCTGGTTCTGTGGCAGAAGGAATTCAGATGGGAAAGGGGGGTCAGCAATAGAGGCAATTGGTGGAGGCTACTGAAAGAGGGGGCCATGACGGTGGGAGATGTCTTCTCAGTGGAGTGAGAGGGGTAGGTGCCATGCAAAAAGAACATGGAGTGGAAATTGAGCACTGTGATGGAAGACACCCCATCTTGTTTTCTTATTCCTATTTTCCCAAACTTAACACTGGCGCAGAACAGGAACTCATGAAATAGATGCTAAATAAACAGATTAGGTCCAAAATTGGGAGACTTTGGTTCAAGTTCTGACTTTGTTTTGTGACTTGTAATCTTGACAAGTTATATCTGCTCCTGAAACTTGGGGTAAGGTTGGTGCCACCCAAATCACAACAGTTGAGGGTAGAAATGCAGGTAGGTTTCCCCAAAGGTAAAAATTAACATACCATTGCCAGAAACAGGAGAATGGGTAATAGAAAGACCCACACACACACACACACACAAACACACACACACGGATGTTTGTTTCAGGGGTCCATTGCTCCTGTGATCAAACCTTTTACAGAGACCACATTGCTTAGAGTAATTGCATGGACCAGCATCCACGTTCCAAATTGATCTTGCAGCCTGAGCTTTTCAGAGTGGTGGCAATTCTCCTTGCTCACACCATAAAGGGAGAGATTAAGTCCCTTCTGGACTTGTGATTCCTAGGACCAGATAATACTCCAGAGGAGATGGATTCATACATTTACTCACTGTGAAGCATTCACAGAGCTCTTCTTTATCCCAGGCTCTGGGATTGATGATGGGAAGTGGGAGTCAGTATCGGCTAAGTTATGTTGCAGTAACAAACACTCCCAAGTCTCTGTGACTTAAACAAGGGTTTATTTATTGCTTGTGTGCACTGTCATTGTAGATCACTGGGGTCTACTGCTCATCTTCCTCTGGGGCCAGGCAGCTAGAGCAGCTCTTCTCTGGAACACTACCTTCCTTATGACAGGGAAAATGGAAATGGTGAAGTATGTTATGGGCTTTAGAGTAAAACAGATGTGTGGGAAGGGAGGGCTACATCTGAAAAAGCAGGTGGGGCTACTTTTTCCTTCCCTGGAGGTGGGGAAGGTCTTTGGATGCATGAGAAGTTTTGATATCCTGTAGACCTTCCTCGGCAGGTGAGTCTGAGCTTTCCCTATTAGTGCCCAGGGTCAGAATAGGCTTTTGCGCATGTCAGCTCCATGGCCCTGGGAAATGCCTGGTCAGCAACTGCCCAGAATGTCAGATCCTGCCATGGTGTGGTCTGACCCGGGAAATCTATGTCGTGGAGAAGTCGTTTAGATGAGATAACTGGAATGTGCACTGAGTTTAGATTTAGGCTCTCACCATCTCACTCTAATTAAGTGCCAAGTAGTTATTAAACAATACATTTACAGAATTCTGACAACTGTGTAAGAACTGTTCCTCTCCTACAGTGACTATTCCCCAGTAAATACACTTGTAATACTCCACTGGCTTTTAATTAACCCGACTTGCCTATAAACCCATTTATCTTTTTAAAAGAAGGTTGTTCCATGTGCAATACATGTCAATAGATAATTAAAATGTTTTTCTTAGAGGATGAACAGGGAGATGTGATCTATGCATTTCAGAACCTTATTATTAAAAATGTTATTTATTGAGATTTGAACACTTGTTACTTGGTAACTATATAGCGACCATGTCTCTTTAATACCAAAATTAAACAGGCACTGCAGACAGAATGTGCAATGTTAGCAAACCTCTTGGGTCATAATTAAATAGTACAAGTGACAAACGTTCAATTCTTGTTTAGGAAACAAACACCGCTATCTGGCTGGCTTTCAGTCAGGAGTTGGAGGGCGTGTCCTGTTCTTCCAGGAGCTGCCTGCTTGTGTCGCTGTTTCAAACAAGATATTTCAAGGTTTTTAGAGCAGTTTGTTCTAGAAATAGCAGCTACAAAGTGTTTTGGGAACCACAGAGTGAAACTGCTTTGCTGAATGGAGACTTTTCCAGAACCAGTGGCTTCCTAGGGCCATGCCGGGAGCAGACCCAAGGGGTCTGGTGATCTCACCCCTCAGAGCTTGACCCCCATCCTCTGCTGGCAGGTGGCCTGGCAAAGGGGCTCTTCCCTGCGCCTCAGGGCTGCCTCTGGAGGAGCTTCATGCCCATACTGGGGGTCCCTTTCACCATTATTAGTCCCTGTGTCACTCCAGATTATGTCCCCATCAAAGATACTGAAGTTCTAACCTGTGAACGTGATTATGTTAGTTTGGTGAAGCTGATGCGACTGAATACCACGAAGTGGCAGGTGTAATCAATACAAATAGATCTTCGCTGTCCTGGAGGCTGAAAGGCCAAGTTCAAGGTATCAGCAGATTGGTTTCTCCTTGAAGAACTCTCTCCTTGCCTGCAGATGGCTGCCTCCTCACTACCATGTCCTTGTGAGGTCATACCTTCTGCCTGCCCTCCAGGGGTCTTTTCTGCTTTTTGTAACGGTACCAGTCATACCAGGGTCCTCATCATAACCTCATTTAAATGTAAAGGTCCTATGTCCAAATATAGTCACATTGGGGGTTAGGGCTTCAACATTTGAAGGGGAGGAGTGTCATAATTCAGTTTGTAAGAGTGATCTTATCTGGAAACAGGATGACCAAATTAAGATTCTCAAATTAAAATGAAGTTGTTAAAGTGGGCCCAAATCCAACAAAATTGCAAGGGGAAATCTGGACACAGAGACAGATGTGCAAAGAGAACATTGCACACAGATGAAGGCAGAGTCAGGTTGCTGTTCCTACAAACCAGGATCGTCAGGGAATCTCAGCAAACTGCAGAAGCTGGGGAAGAAGCATGGAAGGGGTTCTCCCTCGTAGCCCGCAGAAGGAACCAACCCTTCCCACAGCTTGACCTCAGACTTCCAGCCTCCAGAATCAGGAGAAAATATGTTTTTGCTGTTTAAGCCTTTGTGTTTGCAGTATTTTTGCTAAAGCAGCCCCAGGAAACAAATACCACTGTGAGAAAGAAATTCTATCACACTGTGAACCTCCTTCCAGTCCTCTCTGGCTTCTTGGGGACTAGTAACCCGTGGGCCACACAGACAAATGAAGGTCCTCATTACTGGAAGAGATGGAGCAGACAAACTCAGAGAGGGGCCAGACAGCTGATTGGGGTGATGGAAAAGACACTCTAACATCATCACTTCCTTCTATTTTTTAAAAGATTTTTTTTAGTTATGCATATAAGAAATGGAGTACAGGCAAGGGGTCCAGAGGGTGAGAGGATTCACCAGTGACAGAGTGGGGAACAGAACAGGAGAATAGACTGTAATACACTGCTGAGGGGAGCAGGGGTAAGACAGGAGAGTTCTGTTGTGCCACGTGGGTCCCCTCCTACAAGGGATTGCACTCATGCTGCAGTGGCTGTGAATGGTTCACACTGCAATACTTAACCCTTTGCACCACTAGGGAGGCCCCACACTTTCTTCTAAATTCCATTTTTGTTTATATTTTATCATTTAAAAAATACTAGCATATTATGTAATGGAGCAAAGACAGTTTGTTCAATAAATGGTGCCAGGAAAACTGGACTGCTACATGCAAAAGGATGAAGCTAGACTATTACCTCACACCATGTACAAAAACCAACTCAAAATGGATTAAAGAATCTACAAGACCTGAAACCATAGAATATATAGAAGAAAACACAGGCAAAACACTCTATGACATACACCTCAGTAACATCTTTAAAGACATCACCTAAAGAAAAGAAAGTGAAGGAAAAGATAAACAGCTGGGACTACGTCAAATTAAAGAGCTTCTGTACAGCAAGAAAGACATTAATCAAAACAAAGAGACACCCCACCGATGGGGAGAAAATTTTTGCACTCCATGCAACTGAGAAGGGATTGATCACAAAGAACTCACATGACTCAACAATAGCAAAGTAAACAGCCCAGTCAAAAGATGGGCAGAAGAATTCAAAAGACACTTCTCCAAAAAGGAAATGCAAATGGACATCAAGCATATGAAAAAATGTTCAACATCCTTCATAATCAAGGAAATGCAAATTAAAACCAGAACAAAATACCACCTTACAACAGTAAGAATGGCACATATCAAAAGAAACTAGCAATAATAAATGTTGGTGAGGACATGGTGAAAAAGGAACTCTCCTTCACTGCTGGTGGGAATGCAAACTGGTCCAGCCTCTATGAAAAGCTGTGTGGAGTTTCCTTAGTCTGCTAAAAATGGAGCTACCATATGACCCAGCAATTCCACTTCTGGGGTTCTACCCAAAGGACACAGAAATATTAATTCAAAATAATACCTGTACCTCTATGTTTATTGCAGTACTATTTATAATAGGTAAGACTTGAAATCAACCCAAATGCCCAAAGTAGATGACTGGATCAAGTAAACGTGGGATATATATATATATATATATATATATATATATATATATATGCAATGGAATACTATTCAGCAATCAAAAAAGATAAACTAATGCCATTCGCAGCAACATGGATGGAGCTTGAAGAGATTATGCTCAGTTAAGTCAGAAGGAGAAAGAAAAATACTGGATGTTTTCACTTATAGGAGGAATATAGAGGATAACAACAACGATATCCAAAGGGGGAAAAACACAACACATCAAAACAAAATAAACAGACAACTACAAATCAGAGACAGTTGGCAGGGGAGGGGAAGGGGTTGGGATCAAGGCAGGGACGGGAAGAGCACAAGGATCTGTGGTGATGGTGCATGGGTGAGTTGGTGTTGGGGGAAGCTCTTTGGGGAGGGACTACACTTGAGAAAAGAAAGCAAATATTGTAAAAAGAAGAAATTAAAAATAAATTTAAAAATACTAGCATATTAGTATATGCCTGTGATTTATAAATGAACGCATGCATTTATGGGAGGGTCCACGCTGACTGATGGGGTATGTGATCACAAAAGCTCAGGAACCCCCATTCTAAGGTGAGGCAAGTCCAAGCTGAAAATTCAGAACAGGCAGCACCCCTTGAGGGGACTTAGTTTAAGAATCAGATGAAAAGACAAAGGGGCACCACATCCTGGGAATGTGGTGGAAGGTTATTAGGCCTTTGGTGGTGGGTGTATCTACAAACGTGTGAACCTGCACTCCTGAAACTTGGGCGTCTGTAAATCAACCTCAAAAAAAAAAAAAATTTCCAATGAGAACTCTTAAGGTTGTAAAAGAAGATTCAACAAACAAAAGACTGAAGACAAAAGACAGGTTCCCCCATTGCTCTGGAGCCCCTCCAGGTTATTGAAGACGTCACCACATTGTCCACAGATTTATGATGATTTGATCTTTGAAACATTGTTTGCGACCTTGTTTGTCCCCACCCCGGTACCAGGTGCCTGACTTCATGCCTACCCCCAGTGGGGCACAGGGACAAAGGACACTTTTTTACTGGTCGCCAAACACAGGAAATTGTCCTCTTTAGCTGCTCCATCCTGACAGTGACAGGTGAATTTCGGGTCAGGAGGGGGAGGAGAGGAGAGTGAGAAGCAGGAAGGCAGGTCTCAGAGGAGCGGCAGGTAAACAGAAAAGCACAGGAGAAGGGCAGCTGAAAAGCAGAGATAGAGATGGTGGCAGAGAGGGAGCTGAAGGAAAGGCAGAGGGTGGGGGTAGAAAGACTGGTTGAAACCAGGAGCGACATTCAACACTGCTAAAGATAGTGCAGATGCTGACGACTTTGTAACATATCATAATTTTAGTTATGTTTAGAGCTTTACCTATACATGCTCTCGATCTGTATCTTGTTCACGCTCCTTTGAACAATCATCTATGCAGCCTCTACATCTGGCATTTGAAGCATTATTTAATGGGTTCTAGAGTCAGCTGGGCCCTTGAGTCTGGGTGAGAGCATAGTTTGGGGGTCTTCAGGTGGTAGAATGGGAAGCTCTGGGTATCAGCCACTAAGTTCCCTGTGGGTGTTTAGGTCTTCACTCCTGGAAGCTGAGAAGACATGCTCTCTCCACTCTGGCAGCTGCCTTGCTTCCAGGAGAGGAGAAAGGAGAAAGGAAGGGCTCCCAGATGCCTTGCTGTCTCTCCTCCCCGTGTTACCATAGTATCTCGTTTCCTTGGTTACCAGTGGCCAAGGAGAGGACAGTGGGCAAGTGCAGGGTTTTGATGGCACTCTCTAAAGAGAGATGCGGTAAGGACCTCGTCTTTTTTAAAAGAACGCTCATTCTGAAAGGTGGCTTGTTAATGGGGGTGGGGAGGGGAAGGGGCTGTTCTCTGTGATTGGAATTTGGAAGTTTCAACTCACTGGACAGACATGGAATGCCTGAAAGAAAAGCGGTAGAATCAAAGTCAAGGACTCCTGACTGCACATCGAAGGAGATCTAGGGTGGGTAGGATGGCTGTGATACTAATGAAGAAATGATTTCTGCAAATGCACACTTTAACTGCACCCAGCTTGGGCAACTTGGGTAACTTGTCTGCTGTTTCCCTTGACAACTCAGCACCCTTGGGAATGTGGGGCTTTGCCATTTCTGTGGGCAGCTGGCATCAGTCTTTAATTGTCCCAGAAGCCCACAGCAGACATAGATTTTAATTATTTTTTTCACCAGATAAATGATGTGGAGAGCATGAGTCCTGATTATACTCATCTTTTAAGAGTCAACCAACATATCTCTTCCTCCAGCATTTGTAGTTGCTAGTTTTTTTAATGTGTGGCCATTCTAATGGGCATGAGTAGTCATCTCATTGTGGTTTTAATTTGATTTTCCTTAGTAACTAGTGTTATTAAATATCTTTTCATGTACTTGTTAGCCTTTCATATATCTTCTTTGGAGAAATGGTTATTCACGTACTCTGTCCATTTCAAAACTAAGTTATTTGTTTTTGTCATTGAGTTATCTGAGTTTCTTTTGATATTTTGGATATTAACTCCTTCTCAGATATATGTTTGCAATTTCCCCCCACTTCATAGACTGTTAAAATATCAGTACTATCAAAAGCCATTTACTGATTCAGTACAATCCTCGTCAAGATTCCAGTGGTATTTTTTACAAAGGTAAGAAAAGTAATCCTAAAATTTATATGGATCCACAAACGATCGCCGAATAGCCAAAGAAATCCTGAGGAAGAAAAAGCAGGAGGCATCATACTTCCTGATTTCAAGCTATATTATAAAGCTATAGTCATCAAAACAGCATGTTCTGGCATAAAAATAGACCAATGGAAGACAATTAGGGACCCAGAAATAAGCCCACACATATACAGCTGATAATGGCTTACCAGAGAGCCTAGAATACTCAATGGAGAAATGACACTCTCTTCAATAAATGGTGCTGGGATAATTGCATATTTACTTATAAAAGATTGAACTCTTATCTTACATCACTTACAAAAATTAATTCAAAATGGATCAGAGCCTTAAATGTAAGACCTGAAACCACAAAACTCTTAGGAGAAAAATATCAAACTGAAAGCTCCTTGATATGGGTCTTGATAATGATATTTTTGGATGTGGCAAAACATAACAGAATCAAAACTAAGTAAGTGGGACTATAGAAAACTGACTCTGCCCAACAAAAGGGCAAACTTAAAAACTGCCTAACAAAAGGAACCATGAGCAAAGTCTAATGAGATTTTTATGTATTTATTGGATACACAGGTGATCTCTCAGCCGGCATTCAATGAATACTGTTCATTCTTTTTTTTTTTTTTTTTTTTTTGGGTGGAGACAAGGACAAGATGAACGTTTTGGTTTTGTCCCTGGCTGATAGCCAGCTCAGCGCTTCCATTTTCAATATGAAACTTCCTGGATAATGGTGTAGGACACACCAGCTTTCCTCACACTCAGGGTCAGCCTTAGGTTTTCCAAGTGAATGGAGACTCCTTAGGATGAGAGTTGTTTTTCCTGCTTTCTCACTGTGCTAACACTAATGGTTTAGGGCAAGCCATGCACACTATAGTTTCCTCTCTCTGAACCAATTAGGTGAGTTTAGTCCTTCACCTACATGTGTAAATACCACATCCCTACTTGTAGCAGACATATCTCTAGGTAGCTCAAGGAGGCCATCCTTGTAAGAGGAGGTGACAAAAGAGTGTGGGGTAAGTACTGAAATTGGGAATCAATATTACATGCTGCCTTAACTTCTGGTAAAATTGGGAGGCCCTCCAAAGCCCAGTTATTCCTAGTGCCCCATCCAAGATAAATATGATTGATAAACAACCCTCTTTATCAAGGCACCAGGCAAAGTTCCTGCTTCTCCCTGAGTAGTGGGTTTCAGTTTCCTGCCAGTCCATGAAGTTATTCAAACAATAATCACATCTTCACATGGGAACAAAAGGATACCCAATTCTTGATACTACAAAGCTTGCCCCCACAGTGCCTGGTAGTCCCCTCTTTCACTAAGTGCAGTTACTGTGTGGCCTTGAATGACATGTGGTGTTCTCATCGCTGGGCTGTGCGTATCTGTGACTAATAAGCTGCTGTTGATCTCATGTTTGGCTCTTGGGTGTTATGTGATGATAATCGAGTCTCATAATCTAGGGTGGGAATCCTTTACCAACATGGTGAATATGTATTTAGAACAAAGGGTGCCTCTTCAGAATACTTAAATGCATCAGTATCACCCAAGACACTTGTTAAAAATGAATTTTTGAGGACTTTACACCTAAGAGATTCAGCAGGTCTGGGGTAGAGCCTATGAATCTGTATTGTAACAGGACCAGGTGATTCTTAGTTAGGTGGTAATCCTACTTATTTCTGTAGGATCTATAGTGATGTTTCTTCTGTCATTACTGATATCAGTACAGTCTCTCTCCCCCACCCATCTTTATTCTGTCAGTTAGGCTAGAGAATTACTAATCTTATTTGTCTTAGGAACAATTGACTTGGTTTTCATTGGTTTTAGACCTCTCTTCTTTTATAATATCAACTTTAAAGCATTTAAAGGAATAAATTTCTTTCTGCTGCTTTAGCTGTATCATATAAGTTTCAATATGTGGTATGATCATCGTAATTTAATTAAAACACATTTTCTGTTTTCCCTTGAGATTTTATGACTGTTAGGGTCTTTAGAAGTGTTTTCAGTTTTCAAGTGTTTTGTTTTTTCCCAATTTTTAATGTTTCTAAATTTGATTTCATGTCCTCGAGGACAGATACTACATGATTTTAATCCATTTAAATTTACTGAAGCTTTTTTTTCTTGACCTAACATATTTCCTATATTGTTAAGTGGTTTTTTTTTAAAAGAAATTTTTATTGTGCTGACATTGGTGGTAGCATTCTATAAATGTTAGCCCGTTGAACTGGTTGAGAGTGTTTTTCAAGTTTTTTTTGTATCTTCAGAGGTTTTTTGTATACCTATTCTATCAGTTACTGAGAAACTTTACATGCTATAATTTCCAACTGTAATTGTGTACTTGTCTTTTTCTCCTTTCATTTATGTCATTTTTTGGTTCGTGTATTTTTGAGATTCTGTTATTAGGTGCATGCACATTCAGGACAGTTATACCTTCCTGATGAATTGCTATTTTAATGTTTAGGATCAATCCTCTTCTTGTCTATCAATATATAAGAATGAAGAACACATTCCAATTCCATTTATGTGACTGGCATTACCCTGTACTAAAACTAAACAAAAACATTACAAGATAAAACTGCAGATCGATATCCCTTGTGAAAAAAGATGAAAGCATCCTTAAGAAAACACTAGCAAACTGAATCCAGTGATAGATGAAAAGCATAACACATTATGTCAGATTGAGACCTCCAGCAAGCAAATGCCAAGATAGAGTTAGAATTGAAAGAAATTTGTTTTGGGAAGAAAGTAGAGGTGGGAGCATAAAAATTGTTCCATGAAAACTTTCCAGCTATGCAAATATTGTGGCAACAATTGCTTATTAGAGAACTACTACATTTTGCAGAAATGATCAGGTCCCAAGACCAATCTATACTGTCACTGGCCAGGAGCTGCCTGGTAAACTATGGTCTTTTCTCAAGCACTGTGGCCATTTCCAAAAATGTTGCAGCTGAAGACTGTCAGCTAAACATATTCTTTATATTGAAATATCTAAGAACCACACTTCCATGATTGTCACAGACAGAGTAGGATATATTCCAGGGATGCATGATTGATTCAACATTTGAGCATCAATCAGTTTAATTTTACCATATTATCAATAAAAGAGAAAAGCTTATGATCATCTCAATAGATGGGGAAAATGGGAAAATATTCAATACTAATTTACCATAAGATTTTTCAGCAAATCAAGAATAGAAGGAATATCCTTATCTTTATTAAGGTTAACATTTATAAAAACCTAACATTAACACCATATTAATGTTGAAAGACAACTAACTTTTGGGAAGAATGTCATATCAATACTCTTATTCAACAAGCAAATAAAATAAAGCAGGAAAAAGAAATAAAGGCACATAGACTGGAAGGGGAGAAGGAAAATGTTGTTATTTACCTAGAATTCCTAGATTCCAGGTGCTTCACTTTCCCCTTCCCTGTTCTCCCTGTGACTTCCTTCAGCATTTTCCTTATAATATTGATGAGAGAAAAATAATCCCAGTCTATGGGGAATGAAACATTGTCATTCAAGGACCTATATTTGTTATACTTAAACTGGTAGTACAGTGAGGACTCACTGCACTATACACAAACACCATGGGTAAATCCTTAAGTTTTGCTCAGTGAAAAAAACCCAAAGAAAGAAGGAAACACAGTATTTGAGTCCACTGAGATGAAATTCTGCTCTTCTATGCATAGTGAATATTATTCTCAAGAGCCAAGTATAGATCAGGCTAAATGCCTATTGACAGTTAAATGGATAAAAAAAGTATAAACATCCGATGGAATATCATTCAGCCTTAAAAAAAAAAACAAACCAGCCCTTTACAACAACATGGAAGAATCTGTAGGACATTATGCTAAGAGAAATAAGAAGGACAAATACTATAGAATGTGACTCAGATGAAAAATCTGAAGTCATTAAACATGTAAAAACTAGAATGATATTCTTCAAAGAAATAGAACAAATATTGATGAAATTTATATGGGGATAGAAAAAAAACCTCAAATTGCCAAAGCTCTCCTGATTAAAAAGAAGGGGAATGGAGGCACCACAATACTGGACTTCAAATTACACTACAAAGCCATAATAGTTAAAACCGTGTGACAATGGAACAAAAACAGGCACACAGACAAATGGAATCAAATAGAAAATCCAGAAGTAAACCCACAAATCTATGGACAATTAATATTTGACAAAGGTGCAAAAAATATGCAATGGAACAAAGACAGTTTGTTCAATAAATGGTGCTGGGAAAACTGTACTGCTACATGCAAAGCTTGAAGCTGGACCTCTCACCATGCACTAAAACCAACTCAAAATGGATCAAAGATTTAGACATAAGACCTGAAACTATAAAATATATATGAAGAACGTATCGGCAAAACACTAGGTGACATACATTTCAGTCACATCTTTAAAGACACATCACCTAAAGCAAAGAAAATGAGGGAAAAGGTAAATATCTGGGACTACATCAAATTAAAGAGCTTCTGTACAGAAAAAGAGACACTACCCAAAACAAAGAGACACCCCACTAGTTGGGAAAAAATTTTTGCACGTCATATAACTGATAAGGGACTAATCACTCACATGACTCAAGAAAAATAAACAATCCAGTCAAAACGTGGGCAGAAGTTAAAAAACACTTCTCCAAAGAGGAAATGCAAATGGCCAACAGGCACATGAGAAAATGTTCAACATCCCTCATAATCAGGGAAATGCAAATTAAAGCCACAATGAGATACCACCTTAAACCAATAAGAATGGCACACATTAAAAAAACTAGCAACTACAAATGCTGGTGAAGATGTGGTCAAAAAGGAACTCTCCTACACTGCTGGTGGGAATGCAAACTGGTACAACCTCTATGGAAAGCTGTTTGGAGGTTCCTCAGTCTGCTAAAAATTGAACTACCATATGACCCAGCAATCCCGGTCCTAGGGACTTACCCTAGGATTTACACAAAAACATTCATTCAAAAGAATACATGCTGATGTCAAATATATGTAAATTTTAAAAATTATAAATAAATAAAAAAAAAGAATACATGCACCTCCATGTTTATTGCAGCATTGTTTATAATAGGTAAGACTTGGAATTAGGGCCCTCCCTGGTGGCACAGTGGGTTGAGCAATGCACTATGAAGCAAACTGCAACCACTGCAGCAGGAGTTCAATCTCTGCTGCCAGCCGGGGAGGTGACCCACATGGCGTGGCAGACCTCCTGCCTTGCCTGCTGCTCCCCTCAGCAGTGTGTTTCAGTCAGTCTGCCTGTTCTGCTTCCTGCTCTGTCTCTGGTGAATCCTCTCACCTCCCGCAAGTCTGGCCTGTACCCCAGCTCTTGTATGCATAAGTAGATAAATATTTAAAAAAAAATTTTAAAAAAGACTTGGAATTAACCCACGTGCCCAAAAATAGATGAATGGATCAAGAAAATGTGGCATATATACACAATGGTATATTATCCAGCAATCAAAAAGATGAATAGTGCCATTCACAGAAACATGGATGGATCTTGAAGATGAAATAAGTCAGAAGGAAACCATTAATAATAATAGTAAAAAAATGTAGAATGATGGTTGCCAGGGTAAAGAGCAGGAAATAGGGGTATTAGTGAAAAGGTACCAAGTTTCCATTATACAAGAGGAACAGCCCTACAGTTAACAATGTTGTGTTAAAAGGTTAAATATAATTATGCTAAGTATTCTTATCACTTACACAAAAATAAAGAGGGTGGGAGGAAATTTTTGGAGGTGATAAATAGATTTATGATATAGATTATGGTGATGGTTTCATGGGCATATACTTGTCTCCAAACTCATCAAGTTGTGTATATTGAACAGGTGTGGGCTTTTTGTATGTAACTTTTGGAAAGAATGTCATATCACACCACAAAATAAAAAAATCTAAAACAGGCAGCACTAATCTACAGTGACGAGAGCAGGTTGATTGGTTGCCTAGAACTGAGAAGTTGAGGAAGATCAAATGCAAAGGAACATGAAGGAAATTTCCAAGGTGATAGAGATGTTCAGTATCTTGACTGGGGAATGTATACTTGCCAACACTCAAAAAAGAATAAATGTTTTATTGCATATAAATTAAACCTCAACAAAATTGTTTTGAAAAAGAAAGAGGCTCCTTAGTGGTTAATTACATGAATTTATTGAGTCATTTATTTACTGAATTCCCTATTCTTGAATATTTAGGTTGTTTCTGATTTTTCACTGCTTTAAAGAATACCATTATGCACACCTACTTGAACATAACTTGCATTTGATTATTTCCTTATGTGAAATTTCTAAAATTCGAATTCTTAAGTTAAGGGGGCCCGCCCTGGTGGCGCAGTGGGTTAAGCAACGCACTATGAAGCAAACCGCAGTCACTGCAACACGAGTTCGATCCCTGCCACCGGCCAGGGAGGAGACCCACATGGTGTAGCGAACCTCTCCTGCCTCGCCCGCTGCTCCCCTCAGCAGTGTGTTTCTGTCAATCTGCCTGTTCTGCATCCTGCTCTGTCTGATGGATTCTCTCACCACCCCCACACCTCTGGTCTGTACCCCAGTGCTTGTATGCATAAATAAATAAATCTTAAAAAAAAAACATTAAAAAAAATGTGCCTCCCTGGTGGCACAGTGGGTTAAGCAACACACTATGAAGCAAACCGGAGCCACTGCAGCACAAGTTCGATCCCTGCTTCCGGCCAGGGAGGGGACCCACATGGTGCAGCAGACCTCTCCTGCTGTGCCCGCTGCTCCCCTCAGCAGTGTACTTCTGTTGATCTGCCTGTTCTGCTCCCTGCTGTCTGTGGTGAATCCTCTCACCCTCCACACCTCTGGCCTGTACCCCAGTGCTTGTATGCATAAATAAATAAATCTTAAGTTAAGGTATGTGCATTACTTGATAAATATTGACAAAATGACTTTTATGAATGTTGCATTGGATTTCACTCTCATCAGCTGATGAATGAAGCACAGAGGGTGAGGTTGGGATAGTTCACCCTATGTCCACCCCAACTAGAAAATGGTGAACCCAAAGACCAAGTTAAGAAACATCAGTGGTAGGCTCTCTTGTCTTGGTTGTGAGCAAACCAGACTCTTTGTTTTCCGCAATGAATATGTGTGTGGTTATTCTGGAAATATCACAGCACTAAGCATTAATCCAGTCTACAAGGGCAGGATCAGGGGGTGAGAGGGATTCCCAGGAATTAATCCACTAGCTTTTAACTGCTGTAAAATAAGTGCATGTGTGTATATGTATATATATATGTATATATAAATGGCACATATAAAAATCAAAAAAATTACAATTTTCATCATTTTTTAAAAATGGGAAATTTAACAAGAGACTAAGGGAAAAATCAATTACAATAAAAAAATCAAAATCAACCAACAACTATAAAACTGAGACGTTCCCAAGGGGAGGAGGAGGGAGAAGGAACAAAATGGGTGGGAAGGGCACAGAGGACTATGGTGATGGTGCACGGGTGAATTGATGATGGGAATTTCACAGAAATATATATTGTACAAAAATGAAAAATAATGTAAAATATATAAAATTAAAAATAAAAAATTCATAAACACCAAAAATAAAAGAATGGGGAATTTATTTTTAATAGAAATTTAGGTTCCCAGAAAAATTGAGCAGAAAGTACACAGTGGGATATGAAAGGTTTTGGTGTGGTTGGACGAGAGAGCAAGGCACAGAGAGAAAGAGAGGGAGAGAGAAAGAAAGAGCCAGGCCATGTTTCTGACCAGCAGGAACTATTATTGCACTTCTAGGCGAGGTTCTCCGATCCCCAGAGTGGGGGTTGGGGAAGTTGCACCCAGGTTACAGGCTGCAGAGGTTTTTACAGGTGGGGTACTACTTTGGAGTGGAAGTTTTTGAAGTTCCTTGTGGCGGGAAGAAGTTGTCCGTTGGTGGTGATCCATATTGAAGCCCCTGGGTTGCATTCAGGCCTCCACAACCCCGCCCCCCATTCCCGGGCTGCTTTCCACTGGGATTGAGCCACGTTAGTCTCATGTCGTCCTCTTCCACATCGAGAGTGACTAGCTGTTGCCATCTTATCTTTGTCACTGCTGGCTTCTCAGAACTGCTGCCCTGGGGGCCTGGGTGAGGGGTTTGGGTGAGGGGCCTGAGTGACCTTTCAGTATATACCTCCTGCATCCACACACAAGGCCTGGGGTCCCCCGAGATGAGACAGCCATTACAGCTGATGAAGCTACATTGACACGTCAAGATCATCCAAAGCCTGAAGTTTACATTAGGGATCGCTCCTGGCATTGTCCACACTATGGGTCTGAGCAAACATCACGACATGTGTCCATCATTAGAGCATCCTACAGAGAATTTCACTGCCTTGAAAACTCTCTATGTTCTGCCTCTTCACCCCAACCCCCAGAACTGCTGGCAACTGCTGATCATAGGATTAAACGTTAAAGAAAAGAAAACATTAAATAATTATAGCAGCAGAAATAAACAAAAATATCAATATAGGAACCACTACATAGGACCAGAAGCCACATGTGACATCATTGTTGAGGAGCATGGTTGCTGTGAGCTAGGGCTGTTTTGGAGCCCAAGCTCTGTCCCTTAGTGGGACACCCGTCACAGAGGCCAGACATAAGCTGGGAGCCAGGGGGCTCTCCTTGAGAAAAAGGGACTGGGAGGCCTCCCTGGAGGCCTACGGGTTAAGTCTCGGCACTATCACCACTACAGCCTGAGTTTGATCCCTGGCCAAGGAGCTGACCCACATGGTGCAGCAGACCTCTCCTGTCTCACCCGCTGCTCCCCTCAGCAGTGTACTTCAGTGGATCTGCCTGTTTTGCTCCTCACTCTGTCTCTTGTGAATCCTCTTACCCCCCCCATACCTCTAGCCTACACCCCGGTTCTAAACAAAAATAAATTTTAAAAAAGAAAGAAAGAAAAAGGAATTGGACAATATGGGCAAGTTGTGTGCTCCCACATAGCAAAGGTTGTAGGGAGAAAGAGCACAGGCCATATGTGAGAAACCCCTTCTAGAAAGATCTCAAGATCTCCCCATAGTCCCTGGCCCTGCCCTGACGTAGACCTACCTTTACAGGGAACAACCTCAGAGGGTCTTCCATCTCTGTCCTCTGCCACCTGACTGCAAGTATTCCCAGCATATTTCAGTCAGGGCCAAGGTTAAGAGCGCAGACTGTGGGTTCAGGTTGCGGGTTCAAAGCCCTGTTCATTTCTTACTGGTCAGGGGACTATCACCATAGATGTCACCACTTTGTGTCTCAGTTTCCTTATTTATAAAAGGGTGATGATTGTAACGCATAAGCTTGTTGTAGGCATTAAATGAGTCACTTCAAAGTGTGACTCCTTGAATCTCTGTTTAGTGGGCATATGGAGGGTGTGGAGACATGCTGGGATCATCTCTAGGTGCTGGAGTCCAACTTGAGGAAAACAGAGGCATCCTGTCATGGAGCTCATATTCCAGTGAAGGAAACCATTGAACAAAGACAAAATGGAAAAGCAAGGAAGAGTCATACAGCCCAGGTGCTGTGATGGAGGTTGACCGATCATTTTTTAAGGTTTCAATCAGGTCAATGAAGCTATATCTGAGGAAGAATTTTTTTTTAATGTTTGTTTTTGTTTACCAATATTTACTTACTTTCTTTTCTTATATTGTTGTTCATTTTTGGACAGTATTTTATTTCTCCCCTCAGGTGTAGTCTCTGTAGTTCTCCTACTGCCACAGCACCCATGACCCATCACCATAGTCCCTTGTGCTCTTCTCTTCCCTGTTTTCACCCCTTTCCCTCCCTACCCCTGCTCTAGGTCTCAGACCTATGGTCAGCTTGCTAGTTTTGAATTTTTCTTGGCCTTTTTTTGGGTTTCTTTATATTCCACATGTAAGTGAAACCACCCAATATTTTGCTTCTGATCTATTTTGCTTAGAATAACCCCTTCCATTTCCATCCATGATGCCACAAATGGCATGAAGTATATTTTTGGTCACTGAGTAGTATTCCATTGTGTATATAAACCACATCTTCCTGATCCGTTCATCTATTTTGGGACATTTAGGTGGTTTCCATGTCTTGGTGATTGTAAATAGTGTTGCAAGAAACATAGGGGTGCCTTTCAAATTAGTGTTTTTGTTCCTTTGGGTAGATTCTTAGGAGTGGAATCACTGGATCATATGGTAGCTCTGTTTTTAGTTTTGAGGAACCTCTACACAGCTTTCCATAGTGGCTGGACCAGTTTGCATTTGGGAAAGGATTGTTTAAGCAGAAATACAAATAATAAGAAAAACAAACCACAGAAAGTTCTGGAGACAAAGCCTTTTATCAGCATGTTCAAAGGTCCTGAGACGGGAGCTGTCTTGGGGATGGAGGAGCAGGAACATTGTGAGCTGGAAGATTGAAGCTGCCATGCCTTGTAGGCCAGAGTGGGGAGCTGGAGTCTCTCGTGCTGTCACAGGAGACTCTGGAGGGATGTGGGGCAAGAAGGTAATGTTGCTGATAGCCCAGTGTTACATAGTGTTCTCTCTGTCTCCTCTTATGTCTTTCTGTCACTTTCTGAACAGTGAGTCATGCTGACCCACTACTTTAAAATCATTAAAATGTACCATTAATGGAGAGTGTTCCTGCATCCCTCCCTCCTCTATTCATTCCGGGTCATGGTCCAGAGGTGGGACAGCGTCTCGTGAGCTGCCCAAGGATGTAAGAATTGGATTCCTCTTCATTTGCCAGCCATTAGTTGATATCTTCCATGGCAGCTGGAGGCTACAGGCACCCAGGAGTGGATGGTCAGGTCTCTGCCCACCTCTGGAGGGAACTAGGTCTAGTTCAGCACCTGATATCATAAGTAAGTGATTAAAAGTAAGAACAAATCCCCTGTTAGATCGGATGCCTCCTAGGCAGATAAGAGCTACTGGAGTCAGAGACGTGGTGATGGAGCACACTTGGAGTTGGAGTTTCCTGCAGAGACCTGACACAGCCAGCTCTCTTGCAGAAGATTCTCAAGACAACTCTCAACCTTCCCCTTCTCCCAAACTGGGAGAAAACAGACTCAGGAAAGAGCGTGAAAATGGGCACCTTTCCCAGAGTAAATTCCCTTACACACACACACGCACACACACATGCACACGCACACATGCACACACACACACATCTGTGATAGAAATGAGAAGTTCACGGCTGAACGTTACCACTTGACCTTTAGATGTCTGCAGGTAAATAGTGATGTGGGAATCTGAAGCCAGAATTTCTCAGCCCTGAGGACTGGCCCTATGGGTCAAGCTACCTACCTGTTCCAGTATGTTCAGAGAGCCCTTCTCTATGCCAGGCAGCCCACCAGCACCTACCGAGCTCCTGCTGTCTGCCTGCTGACACAGGTCTGATGTATATCTTTAAAGATCAGCTGACTAGGGAAGGTGACATGAACATGGATTAATCACCAAGTGGCAGTGGGTGGTTAAGAGCTTGGCTCAGGACCAAGAAACCCTGACTCAGAATCCTAGCCCCACCATTTGCTTCTGAGCTGTGGGAACCACAAGAAACATCCCCCCCTCCATCTTGAAAACAAGCATAATAACAAAGTCTTTCTTCTAGGTGGATAGAAGGTGCAGGTCCTCTCACACACACGCAGGTATGCTAGCTTTCCTCACGGCACTCCTGCTCAGAGACTCTTATCCTCACTGCCATGTTATCTGTGTTGCTAATGCTCATCACGTCTTAGCTTGAGCTCCTGCAGGCACACTGAAGGGGGGACTGTTTGTGGCAGGTTTGCTGGGGGTGCTGCTGAAGGCAGTCCTGTAAGGAAGCAAGAAAGCAGGAGGGGGCGGGGAATGGAGCTGACCCTCTAGGGAACTCTGGAGTTGGCCCTTCAGGGGTGTCCCAATGAGAGACAAGGGCGTGGTCTTTGTATAGCTTCTCTGCCAGTTCTGGGCTAATGGAAAGGGTTAAGCCTTGCAAAGCAGTTCTCTGTAGCTGAGAATGAGCCCCAGAGTGGAGCACTATGAGTCTGTAGGTGCAGTGATTCTTAGCAGCCATGGGGAGATGTGTCTCCTTTGAAGATGAGATCTTTACCAGATGCCCAGAGTGCCGGACTACCTCATGCCCGGTACAACTCTGGAGTGTTTTGTTTTTACCTGATAAGGGGATAATGGGAATTATATGGTAATGGGGAATACCACTTTCCTGAGATCAAATGAATTTGTTCATCTGAAGTTCCTTCCCAGTCTAGTACTGTATAGGCTGGAACACTCAGGGAAGCCTTCCTGGAGGAGGAGTGAACTGACCTGCATCTAAAGGTGGCCAGGCTTTGGCTAGGCAGAATAAAGAAGGGAGGGAAGGCCTCCAGGTGGATTGGAGAAAGAGTGAGGGCTCAGCAGAGTTCTAAATAGTAACTTTGGTTCTTCCCAGATTCTATTCTTGCCCCAACCCTCTCTGGTTCCCCAGGAGCTAAGTGTCCTGGTTGCTCCTTGAGTTCAAGGTCCATGTCTTAATCACATCAGTGTCTTAAGGGTCTAGCACAAGCCTGAACAAAGCCCAGCTCAAAAGCAGCCACACCCTGCTTCCCGTTGTCTCTCCCCCAGTACTCACAGAACACTTCTGATGAGGGAGACCATCTCCACCATGGAGAACCTGCGGTGGGTCAATGCTGGGCTGGTGAGGGCCCAGCTGGGGCTGCAGGGTCTAGGAGCTCTCTGGGAGCTTAGTGATTCCAGGCCCTGTGACTGTGGATGGGAGCCCCTGCTGTGCAGGGAAAAGAAGAACTGCTGGCAAAGACCACCCCTCCCCACCTCCCCCTCACCATGCTCAGGTGTGGGAAAGACCTAATGGAAAGAAGCTCGCCACCCGAGGCATGGGTGAAGCACCCCTCTGCCTCCACAGGGACCACAACAGACAGTCTGAGTTCCCCCCTAGATCTCATCCCTCTGTTCTCTTTGATTTAGCACCTCCCATAGCTCCAACCTCAACTTCCAAGGGTTAACCAAGCCCTTCTTTTTGCCTGGGTACCTTTCTTGCTTGGGATTTTGAGATGGGTTTGATGCTCCACACAGACTGGACCAGACTTTACTCCACATCCCTAAAGTCTGATCCTCTCTTCCACCTCTGCAGGAGCCCCCCGCTGTCCTCTGTACCTGGCAGGTGTTCTGCACAACTTCAGTCACACAGAGTTGCTTCCCAACCTCGGGTTCCACAAGGAGAGTTCCCACTAGTGGACATCTCAGAGCCAAACACCTGTTTTTTGATTCAAGGACTTGGTTTCTCCTTCCCAGCTGATTAGCCTTATAGTTCATTCATTTCAGTTCAACTCCACATTGCTGAACATCACATCCTGTGATGTGCCTGGATCTCTGCAAGATGCAGGAGCCCTGAAACAGAGCAGACACAGCTGCTGCCACACTCTTGCATAGCTGGGAAGGAAGGGACAGGGTCAACCTGCTATTCTGCTAACTGCCAGGGGAATTGCAGTGCCAGTCCCTACGACAGAACCTGGCACTTAGGATGGTCTCAGTAAGCATTTTTTGAATGAATGAATGCATACATAAAAGTAGAGTTATGTGAAATACTAAAAGCAGGACAGAGAATGCAGACTTGGAATCTGAAGACCCCAGCTAAAGTGCCAGAGCTTTTACCTTCTAGTAGTGTGATTTTGAACTTGTGTCTTGATCGCCCATGCTTAAAGTGCTTCCTGATATAAATGCAGATAATAATATTCACCTATGCCCCAGGTTGTTTTAAAGGTCTAGCAAGGTGGGATAAAATAATGGATACCAAAATGTTTTATGCCAGTGTTATTTGGGGAACCCAGATGAGTCGATCTTTCTGTTTGGGAGAGTTAAGAAAGGCTTTTAAAGAAAGTGCTTATAAGTGGCCAACAGGCATATGAAAAAATGCTCAACTTCTCTTGTCATCAGAGAAATGCAAATCAAAACCACTATGAGATACCACCTCACCCCAGTGAGAA
>JAGFMF010011775.1:2791360-2813241 GCA_019455555.1 Galemys pyrenaicus | reverse complement strand
TGCACTGGTGAGATGGTGATGGGGAATACATGGGGATTACAATTAATGGCAAGTATATGTAAATTTTAAAATATTTTAATAAAAAAAATGTAAAAAAAATAAATAAATAAAGGGACAGGCCCTCTACCAACACATTACCTGGAGCCCAGAACGAAGGGACATTTGGCTTGAGCCATAGAAGGCTCCAGGCCTTGAGAGAATCCAAGGGAGTTGTGTGGTTTTGCTTCTACTTGACTCAGGGTGTGACTTTTTTTTTTTAATAATCAAGTTTATTATTTTTTTTAAAGATTTATTTATTTATGCGTACAAGAGCTGGGGTACAGGCCAGAATTGAGAGAGGTGATCCACCAGAGACAGAGTGGGGAGCAGAACAGGCAGAACAACTGAAATACACTGCTGAGGGGAGCAGCAGGCAAGACAGGAGAGGTCTGCTGCACCATGTGTGTCCCCTCCCTGGCCAGGGATCGAACTCGCACTGCTATGGCGCAGATGCTTCACAGTGTAGCACTCAACCCACTGCACCAGCAGGGAGGCCCCCCTTTAAAAAAAAAGATTTATTTATGCAAACAAGAAGTAGGGTATAGGCCAAACATGTGGGGGTAGGAGAGGATTCACCAGGGACAGAGTGGGGAACAGAACAGGCAGATCTACTGAAACGCACTGCTGAGGGGAGCATCAGGAGAGTCAGGAGAGGTCTGCGTGTCATGTGGGTCCCCTCCCTGGCCAGCAGAAGGGGTCGAACTCATGGTGCAGTGGGTGCGGTTTGCTTCATAGTGCATTGCCTTTCCCACTGTGCCACAGTCACTCTGCTGTGACTTCTTTAGGTTATTGATCTGTTTACCACCTGCTGAGGGGAATAGGATGGAGAAGGCCACGCACCTTGCTTACAGGCCTAGCTGCTCACTCCAGGTACTGGGCATAGGCTCTTGAGTGATTCTTGTTTCCTTCAAGTGTCAGAACCTAAATACCCCAAAATAGATCAAGAAGGTGTACTATATATACACAAAGGAATACTACTCAGCAAAAAAAAAAAAAAGATAAACTCACGCCATGCATGAGTTGCAGCAATATGGATAAAGCTGGAAGGGAGTGAAATAAGTCATTGTAATTTACACTCTCCCCTCCTCTTCTGGACACTTCATATCCATGCCACTTGCCCACCAGCTGGCCTCCTCCTCAGCCATTGCTCAGGTCTCCATGTGGCCACCTCCACTCCAGTCACACTGGCCAGCTCTCAGCACCTGGGAGCCCTTAAATGTGAGGTGTCCCTCCTGGAATGATGTCTCCATCCAGCACATTCCACACTTTGCCTGGCAAACAAAGCTTTCTAACCTCCCCTCCTCGAATGTGATAGCTTCAATCATTCCTTACATAGCACCTCATTATTTCTTCCTTCATAGCAAGCATCCTAATTTGTGATTCTAGTTTTATCTGGGAGCTTATTTGTTCAACTCTGTCCCTTGACTGAACCATGAGCTCATAGGGAACCATGTTGGGGTGCTGGTGGCTGTTCTGCTCACATGGATTGCCCCTCACCCAGTGGAGTACAGGACACAGAGCCAAGCTCACTAGATATTTTTTGAACAAATGATGGGTGATCAGAATTGGCAGAACATGAGTCATTTGAAAGTCCCTATTTCTACCACTCGTTTCTGGAGTCCAGGCTGAAATATAAAGGTTATGGGAGGAAACTGCTGAACTTTCTCAAAAATTAATCCCACTAGCTAGAAATCAAATTTGGGAGTCTGCACGGTCCACTGACAGGTAGCTGTCAGAGCTTATAGGGATGCTGCCGTGGACGGAATGACAGGTCCAGGAGAAACAGGTGCGCTGGACTGCGTGCACCTGTGAGGTCGTTTTGGGGGAAAGAAAGTCATGCTATTGAGTTGTCTTAACTGGTAAAAAAAAGCTTATTCCTTTAGAAGGGATGATACTCAACGAAATAAGTCAGAAGGCAAAAGAAAAATACTGGATGGTTTCACTTCTAGGAGAAATATAAGGGAACAAAATAAGGGACCAAGGAAAAGAGTAATAACAATGAAAAAAATAAACACAACACAACAAAAACAAAAAGACAAGGGCAAATCAGAAACACTTTGTGGGGCGGGGGAGGGACTGGAATGAGGGCAGAAAGAGCACAAGGGACTGAGGTGATGGTCCACTGGTGAAATGGTGGTGGGAAATGGGGACCACAATTGATGTCAAATACATAAATAAAGGAAAAAAGAAGCTTATTCCATAAGCAACAAGATCTGATGAGCAGAATTTCCTTTCCTTTGTTAGGTGGAGGTGGCTGTCCACACAGGGACATGGGCCAGGGGGCACCCGGAGCTGTGTGGGAGCTTCAGCACAACACAAAGCAGCTTAATGCAGCCATTAGCTCCATGATGGGCCTCACTTCTGATTTTATTTACTTGATAATTCAGTCTTCCATGTCATGATTTTTTTGAGAAAGACATTCAATTAGGAATTATGACTGCAGCATAGAAGACAATATAGCTTCCTTCTGAGGTGGGTGCCAGCTCTCTTTTATGGGTGTACCTGGGTGAGTGCCAGACACTTGGAGGAGACAAATTTTAGCACTTCTTTTCCCTTTCTCCCTCAAAACCTGGGAGTCGTGCCAATGGAAAAACCTTCTGAGGCCCCTCAGCCCCTGCTGTGGGCAGCAGCAGGCAGAAAGTGGGTGGGTACTTGGTGACAGACTCTAGTTCGTTCACCTGACAAGCCCTTCCTAAGGCCCCACCTCTCCCCAGGGCTCCCTCAGACCCAGGCAGGAGGTCCTCCTTGAAGAAGGTCTTCCTTCCAGTCACCCTCACTCTGCTGTTCGATTCTGATGCTTCTCATCTCACCACACCCAGAGATTCACCTCAGCTTGCACAAAGGCATGCTCAAGCTCAGGAACCCCAATTTCTATGTGGGCAGTGGTCCATTTGTGCTCACTGGCTGTAAATAATGGGGATGTCTCCTGTCTAACAGCAGAAGTGGAGCTTCTAGTGACTCGGATCATCATTAGTAGGCTGAAAATTCAGGGTGAGAACAGGAGGAAGGAGGACTATGGGGCAGGAAGCAGGACCACCTCCTCAGTGGAGGCCAGTGGGCACCACCCTGTCTCCACCACTAGCTCCAGAGAGGAGCTTGAGGACACAATCTTTGATTATCTGAGCTGGGTAAGTAGCATCCAGGGCACTTAGATGGGCTCACAGTAGAAAGGACACAATGAGAAGTGTCTTGAAGGTCAGAGCTGGCACGAGGAGATGGAGGAGGTGGGGTGGGAGCTTCAGATGGAGAGATGGGGCAGCATCTTCCTGGGATGACTTAGGGTCTAGGAGTCAAACAAGTTCCATTTGCCACACTGATGGATCCCAAGCAAGGCAGTTTTCCAGGGGCTTCTCTGCAGACACTTCTTCCTCCCCTGGGTGAGTCAGGAATCTTTAGGAGGGGAATAAGTTAGCGACCAGACTTAGTGAAACCTAATGGGAGAGGAAAGGCAGCTAATTTAACGCCATTGGTTGCTGCCCAGGAGGGAGGCCCCCTCATCCTTCCCATCCCAGAGTCAGGGTATGGGGGTGAGAATGCTTCTAAGTCCCAGTCTGCAAGGTCACCTCCATTCCTTTCCATCCTCTGTCCAAGCCAGCCTCGGCTCCCCTCCCTCTGGCGTGTCACCTTTGTGTCTCATGCTGTTTCGTAACACAGTTCACTTACCCTCTTCAGCTCCTGGTATCCAGAGGGATTTGGGGTGGCTTTGTCACGGGGAGTGGTTCTCTGGTATGGATGCTGCTTTTCTTCTCCGGGAACCTGGGAAATAATAAGAAATATATATACCAGTCTCTGCTCCCACTTCCTGATACAAGGCTCCCAAAACCCTTATAAGTAGGGGTGCTGGGAGAACTTTCTGTTCTAACATTTAGTCTTTGACAGAGCTCTAAAACCCTTTCCTGGCACAGAGCTCTAAAACCCTTGTAATTTCCTTAGTGAAAAGAGCACTGGAATCATCTCTTGTTCTAATATTTGGTCTTTGAGCTTGGTTCCTGAAACAGAGCTCCTAACCCCCTTGGAATTTTCTTTTGTTTTAATGAGTTCTGAAAGAGCATCTGTTGTTCTGCCGGGTGACGCTTGGCAGACACCAGATTGACTTCTGGGTGGGGTCCGGTCACCAGAAAAACCCAGCTTTGACTAGAAGCTGGGGGTTTTCAGCCTCACCCCCCTTTTGCCAGAGAGGGAAAAGGAGCTGAAGTGGAGTGAAGGATGCATCATCCTGTGTGGTGAAGCCTGCACAAAGTCCCTACAGCTCAAGATTCAATTGCCTCAAGAGGACAGAACCGCCCGCTCCTGGGAGATACGTACACGTGTCCCGTCACCTGGCTGTTCATCTGCGTCCCGCACATCTCCTTTACTACACAATAAACTGGTGAAATAAATCAGCTCATTTCTAGGAGTTCCATGAGCTGTTCTAGAAAATGATAGAATTTTGGGTGGGGGTGTGGGTCACGCGAACCTCCATTTGAAGAAGTCAGATCTGACCAAAATTGTGGATAAACTGGGGACTTAATACTTACAATTTGTGTGTGAAGTAGGGGGGAGTCTTTGGTATTGAATCCCTAACTTATGCTAATTCTGATTAGTATTAGAACTGGATTGGATCACAGGACCTTCAGCTGGAGCCTCAGAGAATTTCTTGGTGGGATCCTCCCACCACCAGTTTGCTGACTGGATGGGAGGTGTTTTTGTACATCATAAAGGAAAGATGTACAGAGAAGTGAAATTTTATTTTAAAGAAATTTCTCCATCTTCCCACGAAATGTTCCTCACTTTGGGGGTCCAGTTCATTGGCAGCTCAGCCTCCCTAACCCCTCCCGCAATAGTTGGGACAATTTGATGATATTGCCTGTGAAGGTCTGAACCTGTGAAGCCATGAATTAAAACATCCATTCACCTGAAAAACCCAAACTGTATCCAACCAAACCAAGTCATTTTTACCCATTTGGAGACTTAAGAACCAAGCCAAGGTAATTTTGTTTTTTCTAACATCAGAAGACCCTAATAAACACTGAGCCAGCTTGAACTTATAACGAACTTAAAAATTGTCTGGAACTTTTGAACCAGATCCTCAAAATAGTCTCTGAAATAAACCCAAACAACTCTTGCCATGGGTCATCCAGGCTGATTTCCCATTGCCATTTCTGACCCTGTGCCCGCTGCGTGTCTCCAAGGGCTCAGTCTGTACTACAGTTTGCAAACACTTCTTTGCAGGGTCTTCTAAGGAGAGCGAGGTGGTGAAGCTCACAGCTCCCAGCCTAAGCTGGGCCCCACCTGGTGACAGCACAGGACAAGAGCCTGGGACACATGTTCATATTCGAGTTGGGGGAAGGCCCAGAGGGGTGGACCACCCCATCTTCTATGCCTCAGACTGGTGTATTTGCTGGGTCTCCCTCCAGTCCTGGCTCCCAATCTCGACTGCACCCAGAATCAGCAGAGAGCAAAGGAACCCATCTTAGCAGAGAGGTGATTGGTTCCCCAGCCCGATCCAGAAGAGACCACAGCTCCTGCGGTCCACCAAGGCCAGTGCTGGGCGTGAGGTGGCCTGAGCCTATTCTGTTCAATTCAGAGCTGTGCAGCATCAGTCAAGGATATCTCTGGTCAGTCGCACCCCAAATCCTCTCCTCTGGCCATTCCCATCCCCAACCCTGACTTCATTTCCCCAGCTGTGATGCAAAGGGCTTCTCTCAGGAACCCACTTATTTAATTTCAGGGAGGGGACAGTAAAGTGATGTGAGCTCAGGGCTCTCTGCTGTCTTATTCATCTAGCGTCCTCTGCACATGGCCCACTGTAGTTGAGGAAATGAATGAATGAACAAGCAAGCAATACAAGCCTAAGAATAGGAATTCCCTAGATATGGGAAGACCTGTGCTAGCTTCTCCCACTTTCTTGGGGTTCTAATACAAATATGCATTGCTTATTTAAGCAGGAAATGAGATAATAAAGTTCAGAGCCAATTCCCGATTCTACTATATTCTGTTTGATCTTCATGTTATTGAGTTGACATGAGGGTCATTGATGCAGGTGTAAAATGGAAAAATAATAGCCCCTATATCGTCATTCATGCAAAACCCTGGACACTGTGCCGACACGTATAGACACTCAAATGTTAGCCAGTGTCAGTATTGTTAGAAAAGCTTTGTCTTTGTGTTTGTGTATCTGTTTCAATAGCTATTTTTCTAGGCACTTAACAGTCATAAAGTTCACGGGTAAGCAATTTCTGTGTTTATCTTACAGATACCTACTGACTATCTCTGGCCCCCTTTACAGCACTAACTCTTTGCCCAGCTTATTTTCAACTCTGAAAGACTTACAGTCCATGTGTTAAGTGTCACATTAACACTTTCTTTTTGGTTACCAGAGTTACAGCTTATCAACAGCTCTCTTAAATTCTCCAAGTCTGTTTTCTATCACTTGTCTCCCAGATCCAGCCACTTGGCAAAGCTTGTTCCCTCTTCTATATTTTTTCTACCCAGTCACCTGATGCTATGTCTGTCTCCTCTGCTGTTTTTTGTTCTTTCTAGCTTCTCCTCCTTCTCTGGCAGAAACAACAAATGCTTTTCATCTCTAGTGTAAGCTCAGATAGCCTGGAGAGCCATAGTGAGCTTTCTAAGGGCAGGTCAGGGGTTGGTGGGTTAGAGCATTAGGATTGATTAGCAATGTCTGCTACTGACATGGGAGGGGAAGGTGGGACTGTGTGGTAGTCACTTACCATTCTTTTTTGGGGAAGGAAACATTATGACTCATCTTTTTACAGTTTTACTATAAATCTTCAAGCAACATCAAATACAGGATGAAACACAAAGTCAAATCAACTAATACAGTATGCCACAATTTGGACAGGTGCTAAAAAATGATTTCTTTTCACTCACTTTCTTAGCCAGAGGGAACGTCTATATTCCTCTGTCTTTGGGGATCTGAGAGGCCTTAGTAAAGAATGATCTTCCTTCTTTCTAGAAAGCACAGACTTCAATAGAAAGATTGTTCCTGCTTTGATATTAAATTTGCTGAGAAAACCCAGGGAAATGTTTGATTAGAGGAAAAAACAGGTTTTCCATGAGGTGGTATGTTGGGGCTGGTGGCACTAGCCCAGGGCCAGACCTGAGCATTGTCCTTGCTCACCTCCTAGTGACCCGGATAAGGTGGCTTTGCATCAGCTCCCTGTAAACAGGGGAAGGTTAGCTGTGAACAGAGGACTAAGAAGTGCCCATGCCAAGATGTTTGTGCTTATGTCACATTTCCTGGGGCTCTTATCAAGCCGGGTCCATTTGAGGTATGGTGGGCTTCACTTCTACCAACTGACTCTTCTGCCAGTCTTATTTCAGAAATAGACAAACCCTGCCTGGTCTTTGGACCACACATGTGTCTTGAGGCTTTCTTGATCAGAAATGTCACCTGTGAGGAGGCAAGGGCCAGCAAGACCACACCACATGCACCTGCAGCCACACCTCTGAACACTGTCCCTAAGTTGTGATGACCTTGCCAGGGGATGCAACAGCAGCAACCTTTACAGTCTCCAGACCTGGGGCAGCTTTCCAGCTGCCTGATGCCTGTGTCCTCACCTCTCAGGTGGGGATAATGTGAAGTGTGTGCACATTGTAGGGTTGTTTTCAAGATTAGAAGACTAGTAGAACAGACCATCACCCCATGACCTGGAGGAGGGGGTGGATGCTGGGACCAGGGCAGTCTGCTGCTGAGGTCAAGCCCTGCACCCAGGTCTTTGGAGTCCACATCTAGACCTGTGTGATACCATCTGTGATTTCAATGCTTGATCCTAGACTACGCTGACTCACTGTATTTTGCCTTTTAATTTCTCACAGGAGCATTTTGTTAACAATCAGGCCTTTACCATCTTCAAGTCAGATCGAAATATGGAACTCCACCCCATATACATGCACATACAGACCTGGTGTTCTTGTTGATGATTTGACTTGCTCGGGAAAAGGAATGGGAGCGGGTGACTCACTGGCTACATCTGCCGTGGATGTCTATGCTTCTTACCAGCTCTGAGACCTTTCAACCTCCTCTAGGATATCACCCTGATTTCCCTTAAAGAAACAGGACCCCCTTCTGTTATTGGGCAAGGGGTGGGGCTCCTTATCTCTATCCTGCTTATTTCCAATTAAAGGGGCTTCCAGCTGAGCCACTGGTCTCCCTCTTGTCCTTCATTCTTCTCCAGGGAGTAGGAGTCATTTATATCTCTGGTGTTGTGAGGGAAGGGGCTGGGCTGCAGATGAGAATCTGAGGCTCAGAGACTTGAACTATTGTGTGGGACTCATGGTGCCTGACTCCAGAGCATCGTGGGCCAGGCTCTCAGCTCCCCGGGCAGCAAGCAATGATGGGGCTGCTGGACAGAGGCCGCTTCTGCATGAGTCACCCCTGCGGGGAGTCGTTTTCTGTCTCCAAAGCTTGAGTCTTCTCTGCCTGCATTCCTTCTTAGGTTCTTAACTCAAACTGTCTCATAGAGAGACAATTTTCCCATCCTTACCCCAAAAAGGTTGTGATAACATTGCTGAGAAATTCTAGTTGGTGGGAGTGAAATAGGATAGACTCTGTTTTACTATAAAGTAGGATTACAAAGGGGGTAACTCTGACCCTACTTTTACTGTGCATGATTTGTATGCATATATGGTATCTGTTGGGATTAAAGCCCCCCACTATTCTTGTACCCAGAATACCCAGAATAGTGAAATGAGGAAACTTTCAGGGGTGGGGGAGAGACAATAATTTGAATTTGGCACTATACATTGAGTATAATTATGCCTATGTGGCATATAAGTTTCTAGAGCTCCATATTAAAAACCAGAAATCAAGTGTCTCATGGCTCTGGAAGCTGGCAGTTCAAGTTCAAAGTGTCTGCAGCATTGCTTTCTTTGGAGAAGTTGGTCCCTGCATGTGCACCCGAATTGTTTGGTGGTTTGTTGGCCATCTGGGGCACTCCCGAGTCTGATTTCACCTCCACATGGCATTTCTTCATCAACTTCACTTCTCCATGTCTGAATTTTCCCTTTTATAAGGACAGCAGTGATTGGCTTAGGCCCCATCCTAGCAATGTCATTGTAATTTTACTAATCACATCTGCAATGACCATATTTGTAAGGAAGTTCATATTCTGAGATGCCAAGGGGTAGGGTTTTAGCATATGAATTCAGAGGAGAAATCTCCATAACACCTGGAAATTTCACTCTTGGCCATCTAACCTGGTGGCCTGCTGGCTCATATTCATGAGAATTATCTTACTGGATAGCTTGGTAAAAGCACAATCAGAATGCTATAGGTTAAAAAAGCTAGATCTGTATATACTGCTCCTGAATGATGTCCAGGCATGTAATGAAGTAAAGAAGCATCCTGTGAAGGGTGGCATGACTTACATCACTGTCCACAGAGGAGAAGAGTGCACGAACTAACTTGCCAATGGTGGTGAGTTCTGGTGGAGAGGGTGGGAGTGGGGGGCGTCAGTCAGGGCTTTCTGGCACTCTCCTGATCATTTCAGTCTTTTAATATATATATATATTACATCATTTTTCATTTCTGTACAATGTTTGCTTTCTCCTTTCAGGTATAGTCCCGGTAAAATTCCCACCACCCAGTCACTCGTGCACCATCACCATAGTCCCTTGTGCTCTTCCCTCCCTGTTTTGATCCTTCTCCTTCCCCCTCCCTAGCAGAATGTCTCTGTTCTATAGTTGTCCGCTAATTTTGTCTTTTTATTTATTTATTTATTTTTCCTGATCCCTTATTTGGCTCCCCTATATGAGACTGTACTCACATATGACATGTATAATGCAAATAAAAATGGTTTTCTGCAAAATGGTCCAATCATTATGGAAAGTGGTGTGGAGCTTCCTCAAACTACTAAAAATGGAGTTCCCATGTGACCCAGAAATACCACACCTAGGAGTTTACCCAAAGGACACAAAAACACTAATTCAAAAGGATACCTGAACACCTATGTTAATCACGGCACATTTCACAATAGGCAAGCTGTGGAAACAACCCAAATGCCGAAAAATAGATGACTGGATCAAGGAGATGTGGTGTGTGTGTATATATGTGTGTGTGTGTATACATATCACACAATGGAATATTATGCAGCAATCAAAAGGTACACTCAGCAACGTGGATGGAGCTAGAAGGGATTAAGCTCAGTGAAATAAGACGGAAAGAAAAGGAAAAATATTGGGTGGTTTCACTTATGGGGGAATGTAAAGGAAACAAATAAGGGACTAGGGGAAAATTTAATTACAATAAATTAAAAATAAAAATCAATAGACAACTATAAATCTGAGACATTCCCTAGGGGGTGTGGAGGAGGGAGAAGGAACAAAATGGGTGGGAAGAGCACAGGGGCTATGGTGATGGTGTATGGTGAATTGGTGATGGGAATTTCACAGGGACAAGAAATATACATTGTACAAAAATGAAAAATAAAGTATATAAAAAAAGAAATTAAAACAAAACAAAACAAAAAAAGGTTTCTGCCCACCTCACTGGCCAAGCTGGTTCCAAAGAACGCAGTTCCAAAACCAGAGTGTCTCAAGGGCTCCCTGGAGAAGTGGGTCTCAGATCTTGGGCCCCAAGAGCTCCTGGGCTGAGGGCTGCCAGGGTGCAGGGTAGGCCTTGGGCTGAGTCAGGCTACTGCAGTGCCTCCGGAATATTTCACATCCCTGAACCTCAGGTCCTCATGGACAGAATAGTGTGAACCTTCGGGTGTCCCTTCAGAAACCACACCTACCTGAACTGGAGAGAAGCCTGTGTTTGGATTAGTTCACATTCATGGGCAGATCAGATAATGTCAAAAATTTGCCTGCAGTTCCTTTGAAGTGCTGGCCCAGGAGTCTGGCATCCACACTAGGCATTTGCAGGATTTTCCAGAAAAAAAGCCTAGTCCTTGAGCTGGGCCTCAGAAGAAATGGAAATACCCCCACACACAGACACACACACACATAGTCCTCTGCCCTTTCTATATTAAATTCCCCCTCCCCCCCTCAGGCTACATCTTCTTCTATTTTCCCATCTTTTACTATTTATGTATGGATAAACTTGCATGTAATTATGATATTCATAGGAAAGTTTTATACACCTACATTTATCTATAAATGTGTGTGTATTGTGAAAAATGGGGAGGCAGATACAGAATGAAATTATTTTCTAATTGGAGAAAATACATTCTCCAGCACCTGTGTCTTACACTATAAGAAATGGATTCTACCTTTCTAGCCCTTTTTCTTTTCTTTTGTCCACTGCCATCCTTTCTGTCTCTTCTTTTCCCTCTTAACCTCGACTGCTAAAGTGGTATTGCTGTCCATTTGTTTTTAAAAGTGTTTTACATTATCACATTATCTACTATGTAAATGGCCAGTATCTGTTTTCTATCATCTGACTTGCTTTATTACCCATAATTCTTTCAACCGCCCTCCATTGTTGAAAATGGTGCCATTTTATCTTTTCTTATGGTTGCAGAGTCTTCTACAGTGGGGCAGGATCACATTTTCTTGACCCAGGCATCTGTAAGTGGACATTTAAGCTGTGCCAATGTCCTCCGTGTTGTAAGCAAGGCTGCTGTGAAAATTGTGGAGCCTGGATCTGAGTTTTTGTGTTGATGGTTGTGTTGATGGTTTCATATCCTGTACACAGAAGCCCAACCAGGGACCGCTGGGTGATATGGTATTTCCATTTTTCAGTTTTTTTAAGGGAAATTCAGATTGCTTTCCCTAATGGTTGCATTACAGAAATGCAACCCCATTGGGATTGGAAATACATTCTCACCAACAGTGTAACAGGGTTCCTCTCATCACATCCTCTCTAGCACTTAATATGGGCCACTCTCACTGGCTGGAGGTGGTATCTCTTCGTTTCAACCTGCATCTCTCTTATTGAAAGCAACCCTGATCATTTTTTCATCTGTCTTTGGCCTTCTGGAAATCCTCTTTGGAGAACCACCTGTACATATCTGCTTTCCATTTATTTATTGGGTGGTTTATTTTACTGTCAAGTTGTGTGAGTCTTTTATAGACTTAAGTATTAATCCCTTATCAGTTATATATTGTGTGAATATATTTTACCAATGAATAGGGTGTCTTTTTAGTTGTCTCATTTTTTTTTTTTTTTTGCACTGAATAAAAGCTTTTTTTTTGTTTGGGTTTCTTTGCTTTTGTTCCCCGGCCATGGGGTCAAATCAACAAAAATATCTTTATTATTGACATCATGGAATGTATATCCACTGTTTTCTACTATCATTTTATTGTTGCAGTTTTTGACAACACACACACTCATAGATAAATGTAGGTGCACAACACTTTCCTATGAATATCAAAATTACATGCAAGTTTATCTGTACATTAAAAATATAAATATTTAATCCATTTGGAGATTATTTTTACATATAGGTGTAAAAGTGATCCAACTTCATTCTTTTGTGTGTGGCTGTCCAATTTACCCAGCACCATTTATTAAAGTAACTACCCTTACCCCATTGTATGGGTATAGCTACTTTATCATAGGTGCTAGTTTGGGTGTGGACTTATTTTGGGGTTTTAAATTCTATTCCATTGATCCATGTATCTATTTTTGTGCCAATACCATATTGCTTTTAGTACTATTGTTTATAGTAATGTTTGAAGTCAGGTAATGTAATACCTCCATTTCTCTCCTTTTTTCCCCTCCAGGTTGCCTTTGCAATTTGAGGTGTTTCAAGGCTCCATGTATATTTAAGTAGTTTTATTCAGTTTTTTTTAAATGTATTGCTGGCATTTTGATGGGACTGCCTTAAATTTATGCATGATTTTAGGCAGGATAATCATTTGATTATATTAATTCTCCCCATCCATGAGCATGGGATATCCTTTCATCTCCTTATGTCTCTGAGACCTTTACTAACATCCTCTAGTTCTCTTTGTATAGGTTTTTTACCTCCTTAGCTATGTTAATTCTGAATTATTTAATTATTTTTGATGCAATCGTAACTGGAGTTATTTCTTCATTTCTTCTGTTTTTGTTTTTTATATCTAAAAAGACTATACATTTCTCTATTTTTATTTTGTAACCTGCAACTGTTTCTAATAACTTTTAGATGGAGTCTTTAGGATTTTCTACATGTATCATCTGCAAGTAGTGATAGTTTCACCTCTTATTTTCCGACTTGGATTCCATTTATTTCCTGTCTTAGTCTGGTGACTTTGGTCAAGTCCTTTAGTATTATATTGACTGTTGGTTTGTGACATATGACCTTTATTATATTAAGGTAGGTTCTTCCTATTCTCATCTTGTTAAGAGTATTTATCATAAATGGGTGTTGAATCTTATCAAATGTTTCCTCTACATCTATTGATATATCACATGAGTTTAAGTTTTAGTTTTGTTGAGAAGGTGCACTACATCAATTCATTTACATATATTAACTCATTCATATGTTCCTGGGATAAATCCCATTTGATCATGCTGTGTAACCTCATGATATACTTTTGAGTTCAATTTGCTAATATTTTGTTGAAGATTTTTATGTTGCTGTTCATGAGGGATTGGGTCTATAATTTTCTTGTGCTGTTTTTATCTGGTTTTGATATTAAGGTAATATTGGCATTATAAAATATATTAGGGAGCAGTCCCTTTTCTTGAAATTTTGGGAAAAATTTGTGCAGGATAGGCATTAATTTTTCTTTAAAAGTTTAATAAAATTCATTTGTAATGCTGTCTGGTTCTGGGCTTGTTCAAAATATTTTTTATTACTGTTTCAGTTTTCATGCTTGTGATTGGTTTGAATCATCTGTTTCTTCCTGTTAGTCTTGGGACTATATTGATCTAGAAATCTGCCCATTTCTTTTAAAGTTATCAAATCTATTGGCATACAGTTTTCCTTAGTAATCTCTTATGTGCTATCTGTGTTGATTTCTCCACTTTTACTTGTGGGTCTATTTAGTAATGTTTTTAAAGAGAAAGTTTAATAAATAAGACAATGGACACCAAAACTAAATAACCAGAAATTCTGATTCCATGAGATAGGTCACAAATATTCCTCATAGATGACCAGCTTTCAAAAAGTTGGAGTTCAATAAAATTCCTTTAAAATGAACATTTGGTAAATAACTACCTACTTTCTCATTCAGAGTTCGTCAAGACCTTCAAGTTCTCAAAGCCTCTCAGGGTCACTATTATAAAGACCTGTGAGCAGCGATAATAGTTCTGGTTATTTGAGTATTTGGATCTGAATAAAAACGAGCTGGCATTTCTACATTATTTATCAGCAGTCTGGTAGGTTACAACTATCTGCTGCCTGTGTAATTAATCGTCGGGCTTAGCTAATGCCTCCTAAATTAATGCAATTATCAGTGTCTCCGAGTAGGCACCTGCATGCACTGCTATCAAAACACATTGTTGATAGATCTGCAGCCAAATCAGGGACACTCTGAGACTGGAGTTGGGATTGATTTTAATTAACTTGTTTCTCATATTACAAGTGAGGAAAACAATGATTCTCAGAAGCGCCAGATTAAAAGAACCAGAGAGGAGGTGTGTGGATGGGCAGAGACTCACGAAAATAATAGCTACAAGGTATTTTTGTTCCAGAACCTCCATGTCCACACTGTATTTTATTTCTGCACTTGGCCAAGACTCAGCCCTGAACCCCTTAGCGTGATTCTGCTTCTCATCACCGGACTTCTGTCCAAGGAGTCCGGTTTAATTTGCTCTGGGCTGCAGTGTGGCAGTCTTGGGAGCAGGGCAAATGTTTTCTCTTCTTGCTCCCTTCCATCCTGAAATATTTCATTAACTGTAGAGTTCTGGAAGGAAAATAAGGTGAGCGAAATAACATTTTGATATTGTTAATTTGTTTTATGCTGCAGCTTCACTCTTAAATGCCTGTATTTCTAGAAACACAGCCTGGTTTCTCTCAGTGTGGAAGCAGCTGCTTCTGTCTTTGGCCCTAGGTTCCAAATGGGTGTCCATTCTTGGAGACAGGTCATGCATCAGTGTGTACACAGTATTCTCCGTTGTGTCCTGCCAGACACTTATCTGCAAGATAGTCCTTGGAAAGAAGAAACATCAAGTAAATTTGGAAAACTGCCCTACTCCCTCCCACCCCAAAATGGGGAGACTGCCTATGTAACATAACTTAATGAAGTTTCCAAGAAGTCCTGCATCAAGTAAGTGAGTTTACCCTTCCTCAGTCCAGGGTCAGCCATAACTGACCACAGACCTCTGCTTGGACCTTGTCACTGCTGGCACTGGGTAAAGGCAGTGCTGGGTAGGATTCAGTTGGGTACCTCCTGCACAGGAAAGAACATGGATGTGTGCCCTCAGTTTCCTCATCTCTGAACAATTTGCTGAGTAACCTTGGTGACATCAGGTTTCCCTTGCACACAAGGAAGAGGTCTTGTGGTTAAAAGGTTAAAAGGCATACTGCAGGAGAAAAAGGGAGAGTCTTATTTAAGGACAGAAAATAAGAGAAAAGAAAAGGACTAAGCTTCATGAAGAGGCATCTTGAGGAAGATGGTTTTCTCTATAAAGGTTAGGATTAGGAACAATTAGAATTAGGAGGAAAGGCCTAAAGAAGGGACTTTGGTGGTGCTGGGAAAGGAAAAGACTGACCATCCTTGGCGGTTATGATGCCAACAGGCCTTCTAGAAAGTTCTTCTACTCCCAGGAGCCACTAGCTGTTTTTTGTGGGTGTTTTATATATCTATCTATCAATATATATCATATGGAAACATCATTTCCATAACTTTATCATTTGGAGTCTAACTTCACTCCTTTGCATGTGCCGGTGCTTCCTTCACCTCCACCGACCCTCCAGTGTTACTTCACCCCTTCTTTCCATTCCCTCCTCCCTCTACCCCATCCCCTCTGTAACTAGCCTATTGTTCAGTCTAAGCATTAGTCCTTGCTGTGCTTTGCCAGTTTGTTTCTTTGCTTATTTAAATTTTGCAAATGAATGAAACCTTCAGGTCTCTGTCTTTCACTTCTTTCTGACTTATATCACAGCATCAACACCTCAAGATCCATACATTTTGTTCCAAAAGGTGCTATTTTGTTGATTTCAGTAACTGAGCAGTTTTCCCTTAGATATATGTTCCTCGATTTCTTTACCCAGTCATCTGTCACCTGGACAGCTAGATGGGTGCCAGGGCGTGGCGATTGTGGACAGTGCTGCTGTGAACTAGGAGGATGTGACTCTTTCTGTGTTCGTGTTTTCATATTCTTTGGAGAAATACTTAGATGAGGTTGCTGGATCATATGGTATTTCTATTTTTATTTTTGTAAGGACACTCCATGCTGTTTTCCACAGAAGTGCACTAGATCCCCACCAGTAGTGGAGAAGGGTTCCTTTCTCTCCACTCCGTCACCCACATTTATTATTCCCAGCTTTTGTTGTTTTTTTGTGACATGGAGAATTCTCACTGGTTGAGGTGACATTGCGTGTGGTTTTGACTTGCATTTCTATTGTGATAAAGAGATGTTGAGTATTTTTTCATCTGCATATAAGCCATCCGAATGTTCTCTTTAGAAATGTGTCTAATAGGGTCTTTTGTCCATTTTTGGATTGGGTTTTGTTGTTGTTGCTGAACTCTATAAATTCTTATATATTTTGAAAATTAACCCTGGTGTGATAGACAAATATCTTGTCCCAGTCTGTAGGTTGCCTTTTTGTTTTTGTGAAGGTGTTTTTTTGTGTATTTTTTTTTGAGGCACAAATCCTTTTTCACTTTGATGGAGTCCCTCTTGCTATTTTTTGCTTTTGTCTCCTCTGCTGTTGGAGTTGTGACCCCTGAATACATCTTTGCAGTTAATGCTCAGAAGTGTGTTGCTTATGCTTTCTTTTAAGCATTTTATGGTTTGGGGTCGTATATCCAAGTCTTTCTTCCATTTTGAATTAATTTTGTATATGGAGTTACGTGACACTCTAGTCTCACACTTTTGCACGTGGCTGTCGTGTTTCCTAGCACCCTTGGCTAACGAAGCTTCCTTCCCAGAGGGCAGCCGCAGAGCCTCCAGTTTTGCTGCCAGTATTCTTGCTGCCACCCACCGCCCTACCACCCCACGTCCTTCATGGCATCAGCTTCTTATGTGGGCACAAGTGAGGAGAGGGCCTCCTGCCCCCAAACTGTCATGTCACTAAGCTGATCCCTCTCCAGGAGCAGCTGTCCCCACTGCAGCAAGAGGTCGGCCAACTTGGCTTCAGCCACTCTGAGTAAGAGTGTTACGTTGCAACAGTTGAAAACAAGAGTTAATCATCTTCTGTGTGACTCTGGTTATGGCCTTTTTCATATGTCCCTAACAGGGGGGACTCGTTGGTGCCAAAAGAGGGGCAGATGGAGCAGCAGCCTGAGACTCACTTTCCGGGCAGTCGCTCTCTGAAATACCCCACTCTACCAGGGCTCTCTTCTGGGAGAGGGGCTTGGCTAAAGCAGCAATCAGCATCCTAATAAAGATGGTCTGCCTTAAGTTACAGTTATTTTAGTGTGAGTAACCATCACTTTGAAGAGGTAACCACTGGAAGGTGTCGCTGTGGACCTGGCCACAAGGGCGGGTGACCTCACCTGCTTTGCCTCAAGCTCTGTGGTCCATACTGTTCTGATTTCATAGTAGAGATGAGCACGTAGAGGCCAGAGATCTTGACCCTCTGGCCTGAGTGGGCAGCCTCTTCACACCCTTTGCCCCCCTCAAGCAGAAGCTCTGGCCTGTGGTCTTCAAGGTTCACAGGCCTGTTGATTCACAGGGGAGATTTTGCCTGATGCAGACCCCTGTGCCTGCAGCCTCTGACATCTCAGACACCCCGCTCTCTGCCTGCTCAGTCGTCTTTTGCTCAGTGCTCACCGGTTGCTGCACTGACACGTGGCTCTGCCAATTGAGGGGGTTCTGGCTCCCCGGAGTTGCCATCTCCCTACCCCGGCCGGTCCTGGATGCGTGAGTGGAGCTTCCCAGTTCAGCCTGTGGTGCCCTGTATCGTAACATTGATCCTCTGCAACCTCTACGAGGGGCTGAGACTTGTAGCTGGTCCTGAAAGGCAAAAACCAAATGAACATGCCTTGGAGCTCTGCTGATGACTGTGGCTCATTCGGTGAGCTGGCCGCTCTCGCCTGCCCCACTGAATCATTGTCTGGGGCCTTCTTGTCCAATCCATCATCGGGGGAGCTGCTGTGATCTCAGAATCTCACCGTCCCCCTTGCCCATCACCTGCCTCTCCAGCTCTCCCGTCCCATCCTTCCTTCACCTTCCCTCTTTCTCCGTCTGTTTGTCTTAGACTTTCTCAACCTCTCCAATGAGACCTCGCGGCCACTCATGGTGGGACAGTGAAACAGTGATGCTCTTTAAAAATGCTGTCTGACAAAGCATGGAAGATTTTACTTGGTAAAGAGAAAGTCAGAGAGAGAATTTCCTGGAGAAAGCTGTCAAGTAGCTTCTCTGCCAACCTGCACATCTTGTTGGCCGGACTGTCAGTCTTGGGCAGAAAACGATGGAGACTTTCTAATTGTGCTGGGGGAGTTTATGCATCATCATGGCCATCCCCTGAGGACCTCAGACCCCCTTTCAGGAGACGCAGGCCCAGAGCATCTGTGGTGGGCTTCATGCTTTGGGACTGGAGACGAGAGGGCCCCAGTGGCCACTGCACCTTACAACTCATCACAGTCGAGCAGGATGTGCTGGGAGGGACACGCCAGCGTCCTAGCTCCTGGTCTAACTACCAGGCCGATTCTCCTGCACATCTGGCCTCTGGTGACCTTATAACAAGCCACGATTTCTAGGGAGAGATCTCGAAAACTGTCTAAGATCCTGTCACTTCCAACCTTTTTGACCTTGCTCTTGCGTTCTTTCGGATGATCTGATTGTCCATGACAGAAAACACTGGCTAATCTAAATTAAAGATGGAAGTCTAGTACAAGGATATGGAGTTGTTCATAGAAGGAACTGGCCACAAAGCTCACAGGAGACAGAACCAGGTCAGCTCTGGTGGACAGAACAAAAGGGAATGATGGGCAGTCTGCTCAGGGCACCAGTGATGGGATGACTCAGCAACAGCAGTTTCTGTCCTCGCATCACTCTGCTCGAGATTCAGATTCTCATGAGAGACAGGGCCTAATTGGCCTGACCAGGTGTCGGGCATGACCCAGATCACCCGGTGGGCAGACCATACAGACTGTTTGTCATGAAGAAGACAGAAGCCAAGGTCTGTCACCAGAGGAAGGGGACATGGGTGCAGAGTGACCACAGCATCACCCTCCCACCACCTATCCTAATCCTCTTTACCTGTCTTTGTCCTACCTCCCCCTCTGCCATTGTCTGGATTTGGTGGTCTTCCAACCTCCCTCCTGAAGCTGCATGCTTTAGGTATCCATCCATCCAATCTGTCCATCCATCCATTCATCATCCATCCATCCACCCACCCACTCATCCAACAAGAAGACATTGACACCTATGAGGAGTCAGGGGCCTTAGTGTCTCCTTTGACATCCTCTCTTGTTCCCTCCAGTCCCTGTCAGACCTCTCTGCCCCACCTATCTCAGCCCATCTGAGACTTGTACCCAAGTTTTAGGTCCACACGATGTGGGAAGGATGAGAGGATTTGGGAAAATGTGACTTTCTCTGAGTAAAGGGTTTGTGGTAACTGTAAGCCTTAGTACCAGGGACTGTGTCCCTTAGATGGGCAAGATGAGTTTGAGTGAGGGAGTGGGAAAGAAAGAGCTGGTTTCTGGGGCACTGACAGAGGCAGTTCAGCTCAGTGCCAAGAAATTACTAAGGACACAGGTCCCAGGTGCCTAAATGGAAGTAGAGGCCCTGCATATAGAACTGAAGAATAGACAGTGTGATGGAGAAAAATAACACCTGAATGGAAGTGTGAGGGTTTAGCCCTAACATCTTCCAGCTGAGCAACTTAAGGTCCCTACAGGTCTGTCTCCTATGTCCTACCCCAAAAGAAAAACCCAGCCTCAGATATGATGTATTCCTTCCACCACAGGTCACTGTGGGTTCACAAATCCTCTTTATGCCAAAGCCAAAGGAAACAATCCCAACAGCCTGTCACCTAAATCACAGGAGATTTATTACTTTCAAGCAGGGAGATGCTTGTTATGAGAGGAGCATTACACATCCCTGGGAAGATATGGTCCAGCTCGGAGAGTCCTTGGCAGCCTGTCCGCGGGTCATCCGTCAGAGACCCCCTCCCCCTTCATGGTCTCTGAGAACCAAGAGAACTCAGAATTGTGTCTGCTGGGAAAGCGGAACACTGGGGAGACCCTGACTCCCCATGTCTCCCACAGTATGTTAGGATCAGTTTAATTGTCTCCATAGAACTGAAAGACTGTCATTTAAAACAATTCTTGGCACCTCCCTTGTGCCGCAGCAGGTTGAATGCCGCACTGTGAAGCATCCGTGGCACAGCGGCACAAGTTTGATCCCCAGCCAGGGAGGGGACCCAAATGGCACAGCAGACCTCTCCTGCCTCACCGCTGCTCCCCTCAGCAGTGTGTTTCAGTGGATCTGCATGTTCTGCTCCCCACTCTGTCTCTGATGAATCCTCTCACCTCCCATGCCTCTGGCCTGTACTCCAGCTCTTGTATGCATAAATAAATAAATCTTTCTAAAAAATTAAAATAAATAAAATAAAACAATTCTTGGCATTTAGTCTCTTGTCAGTGGACAACAGGAATGGAATACAGTTGTCCCTCCATATAGAGGGAGTGCTGGCCAAATTGGATGCATTCTGGCCCCACTCGGGACAGGTGGTCTTGGTAAAGACTGGGGCCAGCAATGTTCTTCGTGATGCCGGCTAGTGATATAAGCACACCTGGGAGGAGACACGTAGCTAAGAGGCCCTTGCCTGGCAGACGACTAGGGAGACCTTGTTTTGCCTTTGGTTGAGCCACCTCCCCAAACCTCAGGAGGCTGTGGACCAGGGCTGTTTCTTGGGATTCAGACTGACCCTCAGGGTGGAGGTGTGCTGGGCACACCACCCCAAGCACTTAGGATGGCAGGTGCCATGTTTTAAAGCTATAGGTGGGTGTGTTTGTACTGAGGATTAAAAAGCAACCTGTGGAGAACTGTAGCAAGTCATCTGTCAAAGTCCATTTGGTCTGTTATGAAAAACCAAAAATTTCTCTTATACTTCTGAAGGCCAGAAGTCTGAGACCAAGTTGCCAGCAAGGTCAAGTTCTGCTGGGAACCCTCTTCTGGACTGAAGACTCTTTGTGATCTCACATGCTGGAAGGAGTGAGATCATATGCTGGACCTTGTTCATAAGTGCACTAATCCCACACGTGAGGGCCCAAACCTCATAACCCAACAACCTCCCAAGGGACCCCTCACACTCCTCCTAAGGCCATCACATCATAGTGGGCCCTAAGTTTTCGATATATCAACTTAAGGGGTGGGGAGACTGTGTACCAAACTAGAGGCTATAGCAGCATCTGGAACATCTGGAAGTGAAGTCCACCACTCTAGAGAGTGGCAAGAGCTCAGAGACCTAACAGATGGACAGATGCCTAGAACGCTCACATGCAGATGTTGGAGGAACAGTGGAGAAAAGAGTCAAAACTGCTCTTGTGTTTCCTCACATCGGGGAGGAGGCTTCCTCTTTTGACATGAATTCTTATCTAGCCAATCTCCTACCCCAGAACTAAACTTTAGGGGTGCTGAGGGTGGAGGCCATATTTCACCCAGTTTATGAGTCCCTCAGTGCTTAGCATTGGGCCGTGAAAGAGGATTGGCAAACAGCCATAGAGTGAGGTGTGAACATTCAGAAGAAATGCAGGAGTAAGGGCCTCTCTGGTGGCGCAGTGGGTTAAGCAACGTATTATGAAGCAAACCACAGCCGCTGCAGCACGAGTTCGATCCCTGCTGCCGGCCAGAGAGG
>JAGFMF010011775.1:2686376-2791310 GCA_019455555.1 Galemys pyrenaicus | reverse complement strand
CTCTCTGTGGTGAATCCTCTCACCCCCCCCACACCTCTGGCCTGTACCCCAGTGCTTGTATGCATAAATAAATAAATCTTAAAAAAAAAAAAAAAGAAATGCAGGAGTAAGCCACAGAGCACAGAGCATTAAGGAAGACATGCCATCATGACTTTTATGCACTCACACACATCACTTCAGGACGAAGTGTTTGGGCAGGACACGGTGGTGGGGAGGGGACCATCTGAACTGAACTGGTCCCGTCTCTTGGGAAATCTTCTCAGGTCTCCATCAGGATTAACATTTGGGCCAGATGTGGATTGTGCTGTGGGTCAATGAAGCCAGAACTTTTGAGTATTTCAAAAGTAACCTGAAACCTACATCTTAAAAATGATGACGCCACATTTTAAAAATGTTGGCAACTAATCCAGATGTAAAGCAAGACAAAGATTCAAGTGGAGCCTTCCAAAGTCATCTTCTGGTCGTTTTCAAACTACCCCTGCCTCTTCTCTGCCTGGATGGGGACACGAAGGCGAGGCTCGGGGTGACCTGCCCATGGGTCACCAGGCCAAGCGGAGGGCTGCATGGGGAGGACAGCAAGTAAATGCTCACTGGTGTCACATGCCTTCTAAGTGGCAGGAAAACTTTCCTTCTCTCCCTGGCGCTTGAGCTTCATCATCCAGCCTCCCGTAAGAGGACTCTGGAAGGGGCAATTGTCGCAAAATGTCACCTTATGCTCTCTGCATCATCAATGTTCCTTTTAGGGCCACCTCCCCATCAGAGCTCTCAAGGCAAGTGGAGCTGAAGAGGAAAGGATCTTTAGGGCTTAGTGGATAACCTTGACCTTGGGGGTCTGCAATCAGGCAGCCCTGCAAAACTGTTAACTCTGTGCAGCAAAAGAGGTGCAGGGAGGGGCCTCCCTTGTGGTGCAGCGGGTTGTATGCTGCACTGTGAAGCATCCACGGCACAGTAGCGCGAGTTGGACCCCTGGTCAGGGAGGGGACCCACATGGTGTAGCAGACCTCTCCTGCCTCGCCCACTGCTCCCCTCAGCAGTGTATTTCGATCAGTCTGCCTGTTCTGCTCCCCACTCTTTCTCACCTCCTGCGCCTCTGACCTGTACCCAGCTTGTAGGCATAAGTAAATTAATCTTAAAAAAAATTAAAAAAAGAGGTGCAGGGAGGAGGGACAAGAAACCACATGGTAAAGAGTAATGGGGTAGAGCCCTTCCCTCTTCACCTCCAGGAGCTATTGCCTGAGGGCCAGGAATGATTTGTTTGCCCACAAATCTAAATGAGATGACAAGCAAATCATCCCATTGGCTGAGAATGACTTGTTAATTAGGAAATAAAATCAGGGTCTGTCCTCTCAGAGCTGTTTGGGTTTGTGGGAATTTGTTTGCTTATTTTATTGAGTGGGTAGCTTCTGCCATAATGATAAAAGGGAGCTGATAAACAGAAAAAAACACAAAAATCATTTGGCCATCAGCCCAAAATGGGGGCTGGAGGGAATCATGATTTCAGTGTTGGAGGAGGAAGCCAGCAGCTGTGCTTGTCAGCTCTGCTCTTTGGGACCAGACTAGACCTCTGCGCCCTGGTGAACACTCCAAACCTCTCATCTGCTTCAGCTGCCCCTGCAGCCTAGTTATCGAAGTCCAGGTTCAAGCTCACAGTCACATGTGGGTATGAACTTCGTAGCGAAGCTCATGCATGTAGGGATCCTCTTTAAGAAATAAAAGAACACACATTCAGGAATGAAGGTGAACACTGACTTAGAGTGTAAAAATATAATATGTTCGTGTGCAATGAGGGACACCCCAAATACAAAGGATACATGCCCCAATTCAGAGTCTGGCCATGCAGCACATAATGATGAAAGAAGCAGACTCTTAGTGTAATAGATGTTTAGTAGAATAGGTGTGCATGGAGAGGAAAGAGAAGAGAGGATGTTCCTAATGACAGCTTTCCACTATGTAGCAGCAGGAAGGAGGTGGCACTGGAGCAAGGGTCAGGATGGTTCTGGGCAGACAGGTCAGGGAAGGAGAGTCTTGGAGCCCTCTGTGGCTTTTCATACTTTATTTAGTAGAGGTGGCCAGGTACATGGCAGGCAGGGGTGCCGGGGGGCCGGGAGGCTGGCAGGCCTCCCAGCCCCCAGCGCATCTCACCCTCTTGGCTGCTGCTTCTCTCTCTGCTGCTGCTCCTGCTGCTGCTGCTACTGCTCATCCTGTCGGTTCTGTTGGTCAGTCCGGTCCTCGCAGTTCTGTCTTTTGGTCGGACATCACAGTTCTGGCGTCCTCATGACGCTGCCCATTTATGCCCGTGTCCAACACAGGTGCGCCCACTTGCACATGCCACCCTGGAATGCTCGCAGCACCTCAGGTGTCCATCATCAGTGGTGGGAGGGTGGAAAGACCTGATCAACCTTTACCCTACACACTACAACTTCCAAAATTACCCATACCCCTGTGGGCAAATGCCCAGCCAACTAGGGTAGGCCTGAAGCTGGGCCACTGAGGCCTGAAAGCTTGCCCCAAGTCTAAGCCCCAGGTTTTGTATCATGTTTTGTGGCAAGGCAAATCAGTAACAGTGAGGGCTGGAATGTTCTGAAAGTCATTCCCACACCAGAACAGCTGCCTCTGATTACTTAATTTAGGATCACCTAGAAGCCATATGCTCTCTCTGGAGCCGCTGATTCCACGAACCCCTGCAGATCCCCCAAGCCACAGGCATGCAAATCCCTCACATAAAATGTAGCATTTGATCTAACCGCCACACATTCTCCCACTTACATCATCTCCAGATGATGCTTAATACCTAATACAATGTAAACCCTAGGTAGATAGCTTTGTTATTGTATTGTTTCAGAAGTGATAACCAAAGTGCGTTCAGTACAGGTGCAACTATCACAGGCCTATTATACATAATAGTATTCTCCTTCCACGTTTGGTTGAAGCTGAGTGGGAGCCCTCAGGTACAGAGGCTGACTGTAATGATCCTTTACTCTGCTAATTGTAACTCCAGCACCACCTCTTGCGAGCCACATCCCAGAACACCAGGAGCTCACCAGCACCACACAGCTGCATCGTGTTTGGGGACAGGAAGCAGTAGTCTTCATGGAGGTGGTTCAAAAAATGAGTTCATTGCAGCGTCTCTCCCAGGCCTTGACAAAAGCTTGGAGTTTCATCAGATTCATGGTGATTCCACTTCTGTTAACAATCAGACTCTGGGGGCCTCCTGGTGGCCCAGCGGGTTGAGCGCCACACTGTAAAGCATCTTCTGAGAGTTTGACTCCTGGCCAGGGAGGGGACAGACGGACCCACATGGCACAGCACACCTCTCCTACCTTGCCCCTGCTCTCCTTCAGCAATGTATTTCAGTTAATCTGCCTGTTCTGCTCCCCTCTCTGGTGAATCCGCTCACCTTCCGCGACTCTGGCCTGTATACCAGCTCTTGTATGCATAAATAAATAAATCTTAAAAAAAAAATCGACTCTGCTTTGCCTTTGATCCACCTTTCCCCCAACCTCACAGCGGAGGTTTGCAGAGAGAAACACAAATTGCCAGCCCAGCACAGACTGGCTGTATAGCTTTCAAGAAGTCCCTAGGTCAATCCAACTGTGGTCCCTTGCCTCGATGATGGGAAAACTCTGGACACAAAGAGAAGATGAGTTGTCTACTCTCATGGAGTGTGCACTTGGCAAAGGCAAGAAAAGAATCAAGTTGAACGAGTGAAAGCATTTGGGAGCTGCTGTAGGCCTTTGAGATGCCTGTAGAGCATTTGTCAGCTGCTCAGATGGCAAGATTTATTGAGCATCTATTATAAGCCAGGCAACCATCCAGGCAATGGGACTATAGCAGTGAATTAGGAGATAAGACCTCGTCCTTGGGGAGTTTATATCAGTTATGGGGGACAGAGAGGAACAATAATACTGTTTCAGGGGAATATAAATGGAGATGATTTAAATAAAGCCTCCTGGTAGAGGAGGCTGAAATAGGCCAGCCATGGCTTTCTGGAGACCTGTAGGAGGAGGGATAACCCCATGAGGATCTGGAGGAGAGGTCCGGCAGGGTCTGCCCCAGTCCTGCATGTTTGAGAAGTGAGGAAGGGACAGTGGTAACAGAGGGTAAGAGAAGATGAATGGAAGGGACCTAGGATAAGAGATAATTGTAGTGCCAGGAAGGGCACAGAGCAGCTTCTCAGTGATTCCAGCAGACGGTCAAGGAGGAGTCCTGGAGCCCTCGGTGGGTTTTTCAGGCTTTTATTGCTCTTTATACATTAGTGACCAGGTACATAGCAAGCAGGAGAGTCGGGGGGCCAGGAGGCTGCCAGGCCATGCAGCCCCCAGCGCAACTTCACTCTCTGGGCGGCTACTGCTGCTGCTTCTCCCGCCTTTCTCTCTGTGTCATCTTTCTATTCGCTGCTTCTGGTGTCCTGCTGATACCGCCCTTATACGCCCGTGTCTCAGCCCAGGTGCACCCACTTCCGCGTGCCCACACCCTACTTGGGGAGTGCCCACCATCAGGCACGCGTGCAGGACCGCAGGTGGCCATCGTCACGCCAATGGCAGGAGGGTGGAAAAGCCTGGTCACTTTACCCTATAGTAGTGAATTAGGATTTTATTCAAATTCACCCAGAAGCCACTGGAGGGGTTCAGACAGGCACAAGATAGGATCTGCTATGAATTTTCATAAGATGATTCTGCCTGCAAGAAAATTCTTTCATAAAGGTTTAAGAGTGGAGCTGAGAACTCAGTGAGGGGACCGTCTCAGGGAGGCTGAGAGCTTGTGGTGGCTGGGCTAGGGCGATCCTGGAGGTGGAAATGGAGAGAAAAGGTGGGATTCAGGACAGAGTATTGAGGCACAATCAATAGCACTAACGTTCGAACAGGATGTGGACTGGGATGAAATGAGAGGATTCAAGAAAGGTACCATGCTTTAAGTCTGAAAAGTTAGATGAATGGCAGTACTTTGAGTGTTAGAATTCTACTTGGGCAGCAGGTTTGGGAAGTGAATTAGCTTTCCGTTGCTGTGCAACAAATTACCACAAAACTTGGCGACTTCAAGTAACAATAATAATTCATTATCTCTCTCAGCACTTGTGGGCCAGACATCTAGAAATAGTTTCGTGGGGCTGGGGGGCTCGGGGCGTCACCTGCGGTTGCCCTCTCTGAAGCCTTGGTTGCCGCTGGAGGACCCCTTACAAGATCTCTCTCTCACAAGGTGGAAGATTTGGTGAAAAGGTTCAGGCCCTCTGCAGTGTCAATGAAAATTATCAGGTTTCTCTGCGCTCCCGCCATTAGTGTCAATGACAGACCCCTGTGGTCCCGCACGCGCGCCTGATGGCAGCACCTGGAGTAGGGTGTGGGCACGCCTGGGTGGGCGCACCTGGGCCAAGAGACTGGGTATATATGGTGACGTCATGGGGACACCAGCAGCCCAAGCCGGGGCGGAGTAAAGCGGAGCACAGTAGAGTACAGTAAAGAACATCACGAGAACAGCTAAGACAACAAGGAGGCTGCTCGAACTGATGATGAACCTACCCTGTCTGGGGCGACTGCAGGACACCCACCCCACAGGCGCGTGATCACGTGATGGCTTGTGTGTTGCAGGGTCAGAGAATGATCAGGTATTTCCACCCTCCCATCACTGTGATGATGGACACCTGCGGTGCTGCGAGCATTCCAGGGTGGGCATACCCAAGTGGGCGCACCTGAGTTGGGACACGGGCTTAAATGGGCGGCGTCATGAGGATGCCAGCACTGACCTAGAGAACCGACAGGCCCGACAGCAGCAACAGCAGCAGCAGCAGCAGCAGCGGCAGAGAGAAGAATCAGCCAAGAGGGTGAGATGCGCCGGGGGCTGGGAAGCCTGCCAGCCTCCCTGTCCCCCGGTACCCCTGCCTGCCATGTACCTGGCCACCTCTACTTATAAAAGCATAAAAAGCCACCGAGGGCTCCAAGACTCCCTTCCCTGACCCGTCTGCCCAGAACCATCCCGAACCTTGCTCCTGTGCTCCCATCCTGCCACTACAGGCGTCCTCACCACAAGGTGCTGGTGTCTCCCAGAGGAAGAGGCAGGGGCAACAGGCTCTTTGCTGCTTAGCCACAGTCACATCTGCTGGTCACACAGTCAAACCTATCCAATGTAGGCGGGGGTACGCACAGGCGTGAGGGGTGCATGCACGCTCTCTGCATTTCCACAGAACTCCTTGAGCTGTAAGTGACAGAAAACGCAATTCAAAAGAACTGAAGATGAAAGTACTAAATGGAAGTTCCTGTAAAGCATATGAGGCTGGATTTAGGAATGTGGATGATGCCATCGACACTCAGTGTTTCTTCTTCTTTCTCTTGCTTTCCACTCTCACCGGTGAGCTGCCTCCAAAGGCAGCTGCAGCCCTATGGGCTTTCCAGCCATGCCATGCTAACTCCATCGGAAAGGGAAGCTTTCTTCCCCAGAAGTTTAAACAAAAGCCCTGGGCCTGCTGCTGATTCCTACTGATGGATGCAAGCTGAGTGCTGGAGCTGGGAGGTGGGGTCAGACTCCTCCGAGCACCTGGTCTAAGAGCGGGAGAGGGGTTTGTCTACACGGTGCAGGCACAGAGGAGGTGAAAGCAAGTGCTCACCCTCACAGTCTGGGAGGAGAAACGGCATGTAATTAAATAACTAGAAGGCAGGTGGAAAGTGCTAGAGGGCAAAGTGTGCTTGAGAGAACACAGAGGGGTACCTAGCTGCAACTTAAAGGATGAGTAAGGGTTAATCTGAGGGAGAAGGCACAGCATGAACAAAAGCAAGGAGTCCAGAAACAGAGCAGAGGTGACTGGAGAGCCACAGGCAGTCCCTTGTTTCTAGAGAGTTAAGGCTAAAGTGGCAGAGAAATGGCCTGGGTGGGGAAACAGCTCGGACCACAAAGGCCTTATGTGCCACGGTGGGGAGTTCGGCCTTTCCCAGGGGCACTGAGTAGCCTGTGGGTAGGCCACGGTCACTCACATCAGGCCTTCATTCATAGTGGGTCTAGTTAGTAGTGGGTAGAAGTGGATCAGATGGAGGTGGGCCTGAGGTTGGTGGTGGGGAGCCTAGTAGGAGGTAAGTGGGTCAGAAGGAGAGAGAACGACTTGACTGACAGCAGGTGCTGAGTTTGGAAGGCAGTGCAGACCCTGGCTAGCACCTGTAACCAGCCACAAGAGAAAAGGAAGACTCCTGGGTTCCTTGGGCTGGGTGACAGCTGAGGAAGATAGAAGGAATGCCTTTTCTGGAGCTGGCAAATCCAGCTTTCCATTCCTGACCCAGAGGAGTCTCTGCACATTTCTCTAGGTGCCATTACAAAGAATGTCCCTGCTGCACTGCTTGTCATTGAAAAAAACAATGGGGGACATAGCCTAGATGTTCTGAAATGAAGAGTGACTAAATTATGGTATAGCCAGCCTGCGGAGTATTATATGGTAGTTAAAAAAGAACACAGTAAATATTCTGATGTGGAAAGATGGCTAAGTCATTTTGTAAAGGAAAAAGGTGAGCTGTCAGATGATATATAAAATATGGTATAATTTAAGTAAGCAAAAACAAGCACACCTATCTGGATCATCTGTACTTGTATGTGAATGTGCATAAGTACATCTAAAAAGGTCTGTCAGCATAAAACCAATCAATAATGGTCTTGACCTCCATTTACCTTCAATGAGGTAGATGACAACATGATGACTATTGAGTTGAGGGGACTATGGGACCTCACAGTGCAAATTCTCCAGGAAGTTGGAATCAAGACTTAAAGAAAACCCTGATTGGAGACTTGTTCAATTTGTGTTTGTTGCAAAGTGTCATGCTTTAATATACTTTCTTAATCAAGACTGCTTTGGTTGCAGGAAATGGCAACCTATTCAAACTGTTAATGCGAAAAAGGAAAGATACATTATGAGGATACAGGTCTGAGATCCCAGGACAAGAAGCATGACCTCAGCAAAGTCTAGAATCCGGAACTGCAAAGCTGCGAGGTATTAAAGCCACTTTTCTCTGGTCGAGGCAGAGCTTGTTAAAGGTCTTACCCTGTTCTGAAGCAAAAGGTTGACTTATGCAGGGTCTGCGCTTTCTCTTTCTTAAAAAAAGAAAAAAAAAAAAAAACATTGGATATGGCTTTATAACATTATGTAGGTTTCAGGTGTACAGACATTTATATTAACATCCGTATATACACATTATGTTCATCATTCAAAGTCCAGTTTCAGATGGGGTCTTTTCATCACATCCAGCTCCAGGATTCTAGAGCTTAGGAACTAGATCTCTACATCATACAGTTTCCCCTTCCGTGGGAGAAAAATTGCCGGAATCCCACTTCAAAAAGCCAGGCTGCTGTGCCCATCCTCCCAGCCCCAAGCACAGCAGTATTTGGTATTTGTGTTGCCCACTGGGGCGGGGGGGGGGGCACACAGAGCCTTGCCCACTACTTCCTCATTGCTAATTTAGCTCCAATTTGGTTGCATCTGCTTTGCTTGCAACTTTGTGGAGAATAAAGGGGAACATCAAGAAAAAGGGGAGAAAAAGCTGCCAGAGACTTTCCTGTGACTCGTTGCTAATAAAGTTGATTAGACTGACAAGTCTCTCCTGTTTTATCACTGACAGCCTGTGTCCTCATTTTGATTTATCACCACCACACCTACCTGAGTCAGGAGTGGAGATTAGCCCAAATTAAAGCTCGGTGACTCAGGAGAGCTGAGACGTGACAGCAGGTGGGAGGAGGGGTGGGGAGGGTGCAACTAACATCTGTGGGCAGGGGTGGGGGTGGAGACAGGCTGGACAGACCTCCGAGGAGCAAAAGATAGTGGTCCCTGGGATCGACGTGCCTCTTCTCCACTCGGGGAGGATGACGATTACTATTTTCTTTTTGGCCAGGGAAGAAAGGCCATAAATAAAGCTTGTGGATGCTGTGTGTGGCTCTGTCAGTCTCAGGAGGGTAATAAATCTTTACTGAGACCCATCTCTGCAGATACCTGCAGATGTGAGAAAAATTATCTCCAATATAAAATTATGCATTGTGCCCTATTATCCTTTCTGGAAACACTGCAGCTGGAACCAAACCCCAACATTTTCTCAGTGTGCATTGCCCAGAGATGAAGGGGGATACTCCATTTAAGCCCCTGGGGTCAGTCTGGAACCCTCTCTGCTGACCCTCCCCAGCACCCCTACAAGCCTGTAGCTCAAGATTTATCACTTAGATGCAAATTTTGGCAATTTGATCCCATACTTTCTGTTGACCCCAAGAAGTCATATTTTGAATACCTCTCTGAACTCTTCAAGGAACTCACTGTAGTGTGAAGAACTCATATTAGGCTTCTGGTCTAGGCAAACTCTTGAAGGAGATTTGAGTCATTGCAATTTAAAAGTCCCTTCAAGTTTTCTTAGTCTACTAAAAATTGAGCTACCATATGACCCAGCAATCCTGCTCCTAGGGATTTACCCAAAGGACACAAAAACATTAATTAAAAAGAATACATGCACCCTATGTTTATACAGCATTATTGTATAGGTGACTCCTTTTCATTCAAACGTCAACTCAAATCCTTTTCCCCTCTTTCTTTCAGAAATGCCATTCCAATCTCTACCAGTCCTTTTAGGATTTTCCTTATAGTACTTTTACTGATATCTTATTTATATATTTGTTTATGTGTTTATTTTCTGCTTCCTTCCATTAGAGCTGTTTACTACTGTATCCCAGAGCCTAGAACAGAGCTGGTACACATAGCACTCAGTGAATATGTAGCCTTCGAAATTCCATCTAGAAGGTAGTGGCTCCAATCAAAACACCGATGTGGAGGTTTTGTGGCCACACTTCTCATTACCAAAGGAACCAGGAAATGTTGCCTTGGTTAACTGAACTTGACCTTGGCATCAGGGCAATGGCAGCTGTCGTCAAGGAGAAGACTCAGCCACAGGATAAGGAAAGGGGCCTGCGAGAGGCATCCTTTGGGCCTTCTCAGGCCTTTAGGATACTCCATTTTATGGACTTTGCTTTTGCTTTCCCCAAACTCATGCCTCTGATTTGGAAGCTGATTTGCCTGACTGCAAAGCCAGACCAAGCATGAAGAAGCCTAAATTGCAAAAGCAGTCAGAAAGTTGAGTTTTCATCAGAGAAGATAAAACTTGTTGTATTGATTGGGGCAAAGTAGGATGGGTTGTTGTGAGGGGTGGGGAGAGAAAACAGCCAGAAGCTCCCATTTCTATGTGATTCTAATCAACTCGGAGGTTTCGCTTCTCTGTTTCATTACACAAGGGAAAAAACTGAAAGAGCTGACTTAACCCCACCCCCACAATCTAACACACCTGCAGGTAATATCTCTAGCTTTCCAAATTTTTTTTTAACTATTTTCCTTATTAAACTTGCACTGAGTGAATCTCCATTGGCCTATTGATTTGAGTATTAGACTGTGTACCAAAGATATGAAAATACAAATTGTTGTTTCAGAGAGAAATGACTGTCTTTATATTGTTTCTGTCTTCAGGGCTCTGAATATTCCCTGGGGTTCTCAGGCTGAACAGAATCAGAACAAGGGCATCTTCTTAGCTAATGTGAAGTAAGTGAATGCTCTGGGTAAATTCTAAGCACCTCTTGGTGGTGTGGCTGAATGACTGAAATTTTTCTAATTATTATTATTTTTTAAAAGATTTATTTATTCATACAAGAGCTGGGGTACAGGCCAGAGCTGCGGGAGGTAAGAGGATTCACCAGAGACAGAGCGGGGAGCAGAACAGCTGGATCGACTGAAGTACACTGCTGAGGGGAGCAGCCGGCGAGACAGGAGAGGTCTGCTGCGCCATGTGGGTCCCCTCCTTGGCCACGGATCGAACTCGTGTTGCTGTGCTGTAGGTGCTTCACAGTGTGGCGCTCAACCTGCTGAGCCACCAGCGAGGCCCCGATTTTTAAGTTATTTTTAAGCATGCACTCAGACCCTCTAATATGCTGCTTCAGCATTTAAATCTTGGTAGTGGCCTCTGTGCAGGACCCAGTTGATTGGATGGATAGCCATGGACCTCATTCATCTCATCTGTGTGTCAGAGGACAGGTGCAGGCAATTGCATTGGCCGATATGAAATCAACTCCTCGAAGGTATACAGAGGGGAACGGAGACATCATGGAGGGAGAAGGGAAGGAAGGAGCAGTTAGCTAGTGGGGTGTCTCTTTCTACAAAGAGCTCCAGGGCAGAGCTATAACTCTGGATCTGTCCATGCATCTCTAAGAAAGTGTAGGTCCATGAAGCCTATGACAGTCTTTATACTGATTTAGCCTGGTTCACTATGTGGTATGAGATCTCACCTGTCTCACTGGCTGCTACCCTCATGACCTGAAATGAGATTCCTAGCTGATGGGCATTGGGATTGAAAAATAGCTGATGCTCTCTGCTCACCATGCTGTGTAGCCCTAGTTCAGAGCTCTGTGAACCTAAAGGATGGAGTGTCTTTTAAAATAATTCTTTTTATAATAGTCCTCGGTATCTTTAATTAATAATTTTCATAAAGATCTACTATGTTCTGGCAGCTATTCTGAAGCTACAATTCTACCTTCCATACCCAATTTGCTATGATTCCATCTTTACAAAATATTCCTCACCTCCTTCATGTTAATTAAATTCCCTCCAATCTATTGTTCCATCTCAAGCATTGTTTACATCTAGAAGTTCAATTTGGTTGTGTTTTTTATTTTCCATGTTTGTCTTTAATACATTCATGCTTTCTTCCACCTTCTTGAATGTACATATTTATAATTGATATTTTAGTGATAATGTGTGCCACTTGTACCATCTGTATTACTTTGGGATCTGTTTCTGTTGGCTGATTTTGTTTTTCATTATCAGTTGTGTTTTCCTGATTCTGTGTGTCTGATAATTTTTGACTGAGTGTCAGGCATTGTGAATTTTATACTGTGTGCTACATTTTTTTAATTCCTTTAAACATTTTGGAGTTACATTCTGAGATCCATTTGAATTACTGGAAATACTTTAATCCTGTTAAAGACTTGATTTTGACTGTGTTAGACTGGACTGCCCCATTTTTAGTATAAAGATAATATGACCTTAAGGTATCACTGTTCTCAGTATTGTGCCTGATGTCCCATGTAAATGAGATTTCTATATTCTGACTTTTGAAAATGAAAGTTTCTAGTGTTAGGAAATATTCTCCCTGTTCACTTCCAGAGGTCCTTTTCCCAGCCTTGGACATCTACTTCATTATACACAGCTTCATTATACACAGCTCTGCTGCACACTAGAAAAAGAATCTCCAGAGTATGCTTGGTGAAGATCTCTACTCTGACATAAAATCTCTAGCTCCTTTGGCTTCTCCAAATTTCCAATTTTATCCCTTTAATTCAGACAGACCACCTGGGATTCCACTCCCTGCTCTGTATTCCAGAAACTCAATTCAGTCAGGGAGCTGGCAGAATCAAGGAGCTCACTTTGTTTCCCCCTTGGCAGGAATCCTACACCACCTGTAGCTCAGTGTCTGGAAACCTAGCTCCATATATTTTGTCTGATTTCTTAATTATTTAAGGTAGGAGGAGAAATCTGGACTTTGTTTTTCAATCTTGGGCAGAAACTAGAATGCCTCATATTAACTTATAAAATAATTTTCTCTCATCCAAATATATATATTGATTTCAACAGTTCAAAGCATGTTTTGTTTGTTTTTCTATTCTGGCAACAACCAGCTGACTTCAGCATAACAGAAGTTACTATCCCCCTTTTAAAGGTAGAGCATTCAAGGTACCTACCTGAGAAGACTGTGCAGCCAGTGAGTAGCAGAACTGAAATCCAGAACCCAAGCCTCCCAATATGTTTGCCCTACTGGGTCACTGTAAATTTTTCCACTTCTTCAGGTCCCAGTATAACTTAGCTCCTCAGTGACACATCCCTGATTTTGTTGCCCTGATTACCAGTACAGAGCTTATTATTTTAGATATTAAAAAAATCCCAGAACCACTCACAAGGACTTAAGAAATATTTATTGACTGAGCAGAAAAGACAAGTTCCTAGATGCAAAAACTCTTGGATATCCTGGGGTCCAATACAGGGTTTTCTTGGACTTGTAATCTGGTATTCCTGCTACCCCATTTGTGACATTAGGATTCTTTCTGTCAAAAATGACAATTCAAGTTGGCCAGAGAGAGTGTGAGAGAGGAAGAGAGACAGAGAGACAGAGATAGAGAGAGACAGAGACAGAGACAGAGAGAAGTTATTTTTACCAGATGAAGCTGGTAGCATTAACTCCAGCTGCTCAAATACACCCTTATCCTATCCCCTCACTCTCTTCTCTGGTAGTTTCACCCTCAGACTAATTCTCCTCCTGATATACAATTATTGTTTCTGGAAGTCCTGGACTCGCTTCTATGAAACAGGACTTCCATTTATACTAGTTTCATCAAAAGTTTCAAATTTTACCCGTATTAGGCCAGCTGAGCTCACCTCTTCTCCCCGAACAGATTACTGTGGCCATGGGAAAGAATGTTATGCCTATCACAATGTGTCCACCACCTTCACCACAAGGATGGAGAATGGAGAATGACTCCTCTGTAGAAGTCAGTTCAATAGCCATTGCCAGACAAGAGGAAAATGAGTTTGGGTGGGCAGATAGCCCCTAAGTACTTAGCCTAAGTATGTGTTAGGGGTTGGACATGACCCCATCTAAGATTTCCTCTGATAAGGACTCTCTTATAAAAGTGCTTCTTGAGCCACATTACCAAGAAATGCCTGTTTGTAAAGACTCTTGAGGTCAAGGAAAGGAAACTCCCTAGAGGAGAAAGCAGATTCCTAGAGAAACTGGGACCCTGGATGCCCACACATACTCATAGACCAACTAAAAAGTCATTTATTTAATCACCATTCTTGAGGATACAGCTCAGGGTTAAGTGAGAAAATAAAATGCTTGGGTATTCATTTATTCATAATCAGTGGGCTGAGAGCCTGACACAAGCTAGGTACATGCTTTGGGCTGTGTTTGACTGGGTAAGCCTGGACAATGGGGCCCAAAGGGAGAACAGACTTGGGCAGCAGCATTCTATGGGGCTTTCTCTCTATGGGGCATAGAGAGAAAATGGTAGGCTGCCTACCTCAGGCATATAAGGATAAGACAGGTGCTTCCCCGGCCTCCACGTCTACATTATAGATCTAGAAGTGAGGATGAGGTCAGTGTGATAATCATATCTTGGGTTCTTGGATGCTTGGACATATTCCTTGCTAGAGCAGACCTGGTAGGTGGTTAGAGCAACAGGAATGACTCAGCTCCAGTTCTCAATGACTATAGATCCTATAGCTCTGAGGATACTCTTCTCCACCCCTACCTACTCCTCAAGGTCAGTTCAAGTGCCACTACTTCCAGAAAGAAGAATCCCCCAATTAAACTCTTTCCTCCCTCTTCCCATAGAATGTTGACCTCTTTCATAGCTTATTCCAAACTCCTTATTGTAATAATTGATGATGGTGAAGATAATGAAAAGGATGATGATGATAACAATATAGACACCATTTTACCAAGCATGTACTGCCTCCTGAGAATTGTACATGTATTATCTGACTCAATCCTCACTGCAACCCCAAAGTAAGCACATTATCACCCTCACTTCATAGAAAAGGAAAATGATGCACCAAGACCATAGAGGCTGGGTTTGTACTAAAGAAATGCAGCTGATATCTACATTTGGTTCCTAGATGTACATCAGTTGGACAAAGATGGAATTTTGAATCCAGATTCTCTACCTGCACAGCTCTGCTTTTCCCTTATTGTATTACACTTATTGTACTACATCTACCTAGGAACTCTGTACTACACCTGGATGGGATATGTCTTTCCAAACAGCCTGAGTTCCTAGAGGGAAAAGCTGGTCTCCATTCCCATATGTTCCAGGATGTTGTTCAGCACTTAGTGGTATTTGGCACACTCTCCTTGAATTGCAAGAGCAGCAACCTATACCCTGAGACATAAATGGAGTTGTTTACATCAAAGCCTCTGCTCTCAGACTCATCTTTTCCTGCATCAAGACTAATAGCTCATGTAAACAATATTAATCTTTTGAAATAGCTAGCCGCCTCAGCAGAGCGACTGCAAGGATCTCAGTCAGGATCTACGTGTACAAGAGAGTTGGCTGCTGCAACTTGGCCCAGCCTGGCCCTCTGCAGCCTCATCCCATTTATCATCCAGTGAACTAATGGTTTGTCACTGTGAGAAACGCGCCTCTGTTTTTAGTATCAAGGTCTTGAGGAAAGAATCAGAGACTCTCCCTGAGGCCAATCATCCAGGTGTGAACTGAGGACAACAGTCAAAAATTCACAGGCCTGAGTATGAAGGGTTAAACTATGGTTTAGTGACAGAAACCCAACTTAAGGTGACTCACACAAAGGGGTGGATTGTCTGGAGTAACTGATGGTCCCCAGAGGTGTTGGGGAAGGTGGTTCCTCTTTGTCTCTCTGGACCTCTCCCTGGCTCTCTTGCTTCTTGGATTCACTCCATGTACTCACCTCCTCTCTCCTTCCACTGTAAGACCCTCTCTTTGCTGGTCAGGCAGAGCAGACATTGCCCCAGCCACTCCTAGACACAACACCATGGAATTCAGCCATGTTGGAAGGAAGAGTGCTTCTTCAGCCAGGATTGGAGGAAAAAGAAATCCACGATAGCTCTGATTGGCCCACTCTAAAAGTCTGGGTGGTGATGCTGTCTGTGAGGAGGCAAAGGTGGATTAGTGTGGGCTGTGTCATATTCCCATCCTTTGGCATGTGGGTGTTGTGATAGGATACACAGTCCCTCCAGAAATGGGAAAAGGGGAGTTCACCAGTTGAAGCAGTTTGCTGTTGCCAGATGGAAGATTGTCGGGAAGATGAAAACACCACTGTCCCTTGTGAGGACACTGGGGGGTGGGGCACAGAGGGTGGCCCAGTCGCGGACCTTCAGGCTGGAGAAGCTCCCCTTTTGTGTCTTTAGCAGGAGGACCTCTGGCTTCCTTGTCCTGTTCCTTCTCTGGTTGCTGCTCAGTCTGTAAAGAACCTGCCAGTTTCCAGCCAGGCCCTCAGTGTGAGAGGAGTCTGAGACCCAAGGTTTAAAAACAAATGTGATTGTTAGTGAGATCATTGTCCATTCACACACAGCTGGTGGAAATCGCTCACCAAGTCTCCTTACACTTTGCCCAGTTTCCTCCAGTGTAACACCTTGCAAAACTAGACAATATTATCACAACTGCAACATGGACATTTATTTTTTAAAAAGTTCAAAAAATTTGATGCTTTTAAAGGTTTTTTTTTTCCTACCTCCTTTACTTTCAAGGTCCACCATGATAACTGGCACATAAAAAGTACAAAGAAATTGGACTCCAGATTTTAAACAACTGAATCTTAATGTGGGAAATCTAGGATGCAACTGGCTTACCAAGGACCTGATGTCCACAGGAGGGCATTTGCCAGTGAAAGTCAACTTCAGGGCTTGGCCTCTTCCCTTGTGGTGGGAAGCCCTGAGTTTCTTACACATTCTTCTCACCTTGGTGATGACGGGGCTATTGTTGCCTATGGAACTCCCGGGATGTGGGATTCTCAATCATCCCCCTTGGTGGCCCTGGGGGTCTATAGTTCAGTACAGAGGGCCAAGCCCACCCTTGATTAACACAGCCAAACATGCCCCCCACCCAGTTCTAGGGCCAGGACCGTGCTCAGCCAGTGTGAGCCCTTCAGTGACTGGACAGTGGGTAGCTCTGGGGCCCTCAAGAAGATGGGTCCCAAAGGAGCACTTGGGGGGTGGAGGATGTAACTGGTAAAAAGGAGGATGGGTTTTGGCTAATTACCAACCAATCCAGTTCCATCCATTGGGCAGAGGCTGCCCTACTTGCCCCCTCAGGCTGAACACTCCTGATTGCGGGTTGTGACCTCATTCACACCGGGGACTGGTGCCTCTCAGTCACCAGCAACCTCAGTGACGGACATGTGGAAGGAGCCCTGCGATGTATGTGCAGGGGCCAGCAAATGACCTTGGATGGCTCTTCTCCTTCCCCTGACTTCTGATGTAATGCAGGCCAGATGGAAGCATAGCCAGTGCGGAGCAGAGTAGCATACAGTAAGGTCTCAGTATCAGGGGACCTGCTTTCCTTGGGCCCTTCTCTCCCCCTGACCCCTCCTCCCCTCTTTCCTTTCTTCCATTTTCTCATCTTTCTTCAGAAAAAGATGTATCGTTCTAGGTGATGGGGAAGGCACGGTAAATCGGGCAGACTAGACACCTGCCCACACGGAGCTCACATGCTGGGAAACAGAGCAATTCAGGAGGTGCAGGAGCCGCAGGGAAGGTTGCCAGGATGAAAGGAGCTTAGATCACCTGAGGACTTGGGAAGAGCAGTGACGTGTAAGAGGACGCAGAAATGGAAGTGGTGACAGCACAACTGGATGGAGGTGGGAATAAATAGCACGTGTGAAATAGGCAGGCCCTGGAGGAAATACATGAAATTGTCATTGTCTAGGCTGCCACGAGTCACAGTGAGGGAGGGGACAGGCCTGTGGACATCGTGAGATATGGTGGTCTGTGCTCCGGGAGGACGAGCGTGTTGGAGTGCTGCTGTGTGAGGGGCGGAGGGAGAGGAGGAGGGAGTTGAGCCATAAGGGAAGGGCAGCCCTTTGGCCACTCAATGCCTCAGAAATGAGGTAAAAAAATCATCAAAGGTTTTTGAGCTGGGGAGTGACAAGGTCAGAGGTGCCTAGGAATGATGGGAAAAAGCAGGTTCACAGGACAAAGGAATCACAGGGAGACACATGAGGTAGTTCAGGTGAGAGATGTGGGTAGCAGGGCCAGCTCTGTGGCAGCAGGAAGAAAAGTCAGGACAGGGCATTCAGAAGCTGCAGTGGGTCATCAGTGTGAGGAGGGGCTGGAGAAGAGGAAGCTCACATGACAGAAGCGTCTAGCACAGGGGATGGAGTGAATACTGATGACATAAACCTGCGCAAACTGATGCAGGCAGCAGTGATGGGTGGTGACAGAGAGCGGAACTGAGGAGCTGCTTCTCAGTCATGTTGGCCTAGAGGTGCCCTCCTTACCTCCTTGAAGTTCATGGTTACCTGGACTGGGGAACAGAGCTGTGTTCACCAGCCACAAGATCAAATCACTTGTGTGAGAGAGAGAACCACTGGCACTGCCCTTCGGGATGCCATCTGAGCAGTTTCAGGTGGGTGAAGTGCTTTGCCAATATCCCGAGCTGAGACGCTGTGTCCTCTCATTGGGGTCCTTACGTCCTTCCTCTCCCAGACTATCTCCAGAAAGACCGTATTTTATACTTGTCTCTTCCTGACGTCCCCAGCCTCCCAGCACCAATTAATGCATCAGTGGACCTGGGGAGTTTTCACCCAAGATGTTACTTCTGCTGGGAACATCTGGGAACATCTTTAATTTTATTTGGTTTCTTCTTTTTTTTCCTGAGGAACATCCTGAAAGGAGCAGATGGCAGTAAGAGAGGGCAGATCGATGCGGGAAAGTGGCCTGGTTTGCCCTTGGATTCTCAGACTCCTGCTCTGTGTTCCGAGAGCTGTTGTTAGAAGTCAGCTCCTAAGGCTATTTATTTGCATTCCACATATCCCCGGGGGGAGTCAGAGCTTATTTGTTTGGCTTGTTACAGTTGTATTTCCAGACTTTAATGCAGGATTAGATACTGCAAATGTTCCAAAGCGTTACTGGTTTTTTCAGTACTTACTTGCTGAGCACAAACTATAGGTGAGGCATGTTCAGGGCACTGGGAATTCAGCAGTGAATACAATGAGCCAAAGTGTGTGCCTTCATACAGCCTACTTTCTGTTATTTTGTTGACAGGTCATTGACCATCACAGTTTTGATCCCTGCTCTCTGCCAAGCTGGGGAGGGTGAGCGGCTGCCCTCCTAGGGCGGATGGTCCAGCGTCTCACCAGGTCTCTGTACATCGGTTAAGATGCCTTGTTTACAAGCCACAGGGACAGATGCAGGTTGCTCTGGTCAAGAGCAGTTTATTGGAAAGCAACTGGGGATGTTTGCGGGGGCGGAGGAGGAGGGAGGCAGCAGGTGCTGTTGGTTGTGAATGCGGAACCATCTTCCCCATTGCCCTTCTCCTGGTCGTCAGAGGCCTGACGATGGACATATGTTCACAAAATTAACCAACCTTGATGCTGCTGAGCCTTTCACCTGCTGGTCCTGTGAGCTGATAATGTGGCCATATTATTTTCAGAAGGCTGTTATTTGCTACCACGAACCTAACTGAGAAGTTCTAGGACGGGCTTAGAAAAGGGCAGGAGACTAAAAATTTAGGAAAAGCAACCTCCTCCTGGCCACAATTAATTACCCTTCCACCCAGAATATCTAAAATGGGAAAGTGAGGTTTTCTCTATTAAAAATACAGTTGTAATTAAGGGAGAAAATTGGTTCTGGGAGACAAAATCGAACAGCTGCACATTACATTCTATAAAGTGAAAGACTGACAGTGATCTGAGTGCCCTCTTTGGAGGCAGGGTAGTGTGGTGGAGAGAGAGGAGGCTGGTGCAAGAGCCTGAGCTTCATCTGAGCTCTCCAACCCTGTAGCTTAACTTTTTGTATAAATACATCTAAATGGAAGGTTGCTATGCAACCTTAACAACTGACTTCTTTTACTCAGGTGAGTGCCTTTGAGAGCCTTATTATTGCATGCATGAAAAGGACCAAAAAACTCTTCCTTTTCATTGCTGAGTATTATTTCACAGTGTGGCTATACCAATGGTTCTTTATCTATTCACCCACTGACGAAGGTTTAGGTTGTTTCCAGTTTGGGGTGATATAAATAAAACTACTATAAACTTTCATATACATGCTGAAGACAAGGTTACATTTCTCTAGGGTGAATACCTAGAGGGATTGTTGGGTCACATGGCAAGTATATGCTTAACCTTACAAGAGACTGCCGAACTATTTTCTGGAGTGACTTTATCATTTTCTGCATTTCACAGCAATGTTCCAGTTATTACATCCTTAGCAGCACTCAGTGTTACCAGGGTTTATTTTAAAGCTATTCTAATAAGAATGTAGTGGTACTGTATTGTGATTTAGTTTGCATTTCCCTAATAACTAATGCAGTTGATTGTTTTTTTGAATTACTGTTATTATCATCAGTCATTTGCATACCTGTAAAACTTTGGGGATATATTTTCACACCCTCATATGTGCACATGCTTCACCAGCCCACCTCCAAGGCTCCCGAGCCTGTGAGTTACACTCTTCATTCTCCTGCCCTCGCCTCCTCCTTAGCACCCCTCTCTATAAAGAGCACATTTTTCTTAATGCCTAAGAATCATTTTTGCTGTGCTTTGCCAATATGTGTTCTTTGTATTTTTATATTCCCCAAATAAGTGAAACCACTGGTCTCTGTCTTTCACTTTATTTCACTTAGCATCATCTCAAGAGCCACCCATTTTGTCCCAAAAGGCACAAAGCCATTGTTTGTGAGAACTGAGTAGCTGTCCATTGAGTGTATATGTCCAGCTATCTGTCCTTGGGCATTTAGACTGGTTCTATGACTTGGCTATTGTGGATAAGCTACTATAAATATTTCAGCATAAATCTTTACTTACTAGAGTTTAGCTATTCTTTGGGTAAGTACCTTGCTGGATCACATGATATGTCTTTTTTTTAAAATATATCTCCATACCTTTTTTCACAGAGGTTGCACCAAACTGCATTCTCAACAGTGGGTGAGAGTTCCCTTTTCTCCACACCTTTGTCAACATTTGTTATTTCCATTATTTCTGATCAGATCCCTTCTCTCAGGGGTGAGGTAATATCTCCTGTGGTGGGTTTGGTTTGCATTTCTCTCCTAATAAGTCACGCTGAACATTTCCTCATGTGCCCGCAAGACATCTGAATGTCTTCTTTGGAAAAATGCTTATTTAGATTTGCTCTTTTTTTATTGGGTTCTTATTGTTAAGTTATATGAGCATTTTATATAGTTTGGAAATTAATTCCCTGTCAGATGTGTATTGGAAAATGTTTTCTTCTAGTCTGTACGTTGCCTTTTTGTTTTTAATGATAGTTTCTTTTAAGGTGCAAAAGCTATTTTTTTTTAATTTAAAGTTTTTAAGATTTCATTTTATTTATGCATACAAGAACTGTGGTGTAGGCCAGAGGTATGGGGAGTGGGCGGGGGGTGGGGTGAGAGGATTCACCAGAGACAGAATGGGGAGCAGAACAGGCAGATCTACTGAAATACACTGCTGAGGGGAGCATCAGGAGAGACAGGGGAGGTCTGCTGCACCAGGTGGGTCAGCTCCCTGACCGGGGATCGAACTCATGACACAGTGTCTGTAAATAGCTTGACAGCACTGAGATTTTTAACTCCTGTGTCACCAGGGAGGCCCTCACAAAAGTTTTTTTAGTTTGATGGAATCCTACATGATTATTTTTGCCTTTGTGCCTTTGCTGCTGGAGTTGGGCCCTAAATACACCTTTGCAATTGATGTCCAGGAGTGTGTCACAAAGGGTTACTTTTAAGTATTTTATGATTTCAGTTCTTATATCTAAGCCTTTAATCCATTTTGAATTAATTTTTGTGTATGGAGTAGAGACCTCGCTTCATTTTTTGGTATGAGGCTATTCATGTTTCCCAACACCATTAGTATGATTCTGGTTCCCTTATCAAAAACTAACTGTCCATATCTGTGTTTGTGCCTTTCTGGGGTCTCAATTCTATTCCATTGATCTGTGTTTTTGTTCCCAATGCCATACCACACTGAGGTGTATAGTTTAAGTCAGGGAGTCTGCTACCTCCAATTTTCTTCTTTTCTCTCAGGATTACTTTGACTATTCAGCACCTTTTGTGACTCCAAACAAATTTTAAAATTGTTTGCTCTATGTCCTTGAAAAAAAGTTCATTGGAATCTTGATAGTTATTGCATTGAACCTATAAATTGCATTGGGTAATATGGCCATTTTAACAATGTCTATTCATCCAATTCATTAACATGCAGTATCTTTCCATTCCTTTGTGCCTTATTTTCTTCAACAGTGTCTTAAAGATTTTGATGTATAGGTTCTTCACCACCTTCATGAAGTTTACTTCCAGCTATTTCATTCTTTTTGGTGCAATTATAAATATTTTTTTAAAATTTCTCTTAGACTTTGTTGTTAGTATATAGAAATACAGCAGATGGTTTTGGGTATTGATTTTGTACCCCATCTCTTCATTGTATTTGATTATTATTTCTAGTAGTTTTTTAGTAGGCTTTTGCAGTTTCAGTGTATATTATCATGTCATCTGCAAACAGTGATAATTTCACATCTTCTTTTGAATTTAGAATTCTTTTGCCTTTTCCTTGCTTAATTGTTTTGACTGGGACTTTCAATACTATGTTGAAGAGCAGCGATGATAGCGGTCATCTGTGTCTTGTCCTGGTCTTAGGAGAGGCATTTTCTTTTTTTCATCATTGAGTAAGATGTTAACTGTGGGCTTGTCTATATATGGCCTTTGTTATGTTGAGATAAGTTCTGTTTATTCATATTTTATGGAGACACTTTTAAATCATAGACAGATAAAGTAACTTGTCAAATGTTTTTCATCATCTATTGAAATGATTATGTAGATTTTATCACTTTTTTGTTGATCTGGTTAATGACGTTGATTTGCATATGTTAAAATGATCTTTCATCCCTGGAATGAAACCTACTTGATCATGGTAGATGAGTCTCTTCATGTATTGCTGGACGCAGTTTGCCAAAGTTTTGTGGAGGATTTTTGCATTTGTGTTCATCAAAAATATCAGCCTATAGTCTTCATTTTCATGCTGTCCTTGTTTGTTGTTAGGATCAGATAATGTTGGCCTCATAAAATGTGTTAGGGAGCTTTCTACCTGCTCCAGTTTTGGGGAAGACTTTGAGTAGGAAAGGCACTAGGTCCTCTTTGAAGATTTGGTAGATTTCATAGACTTCACTAGAGAAACCATCTAGTCCTGGGCATTTATACTTAGGAGAGCTTTTGATTACTTTTTCAATTTTGGTGCTTGTGATTGGTCTCTTCAAGTTGTCTACTTCATGCTGATTCAGTCTAGGAAAGTTATATGATTCTGGAAATGTGTCCATTTCTTCTAGGTTGTCCTGTTTGCAGAGACATTCATAGTAGATTCTTAAGAGCCTTATATTTCTGCATCATCCCTTTTAATTTCATCTTTTTCATTTCTGATCCTTTTTTTCTTAGTGAGCTTTGCTAAGGACTTGTCATTTTTTCTACCCTTTTAAAGAAACAGCTTTTAATTTCATTGATCTTTTGAAATGTCTTTTTGTTTTGTATTTCATTTATTCTCACTCTAACTTTTGTCATTTCCTTTCTTCTACTATTTCTTGTTCCTTCAGTTTTAGGGTTAAGTTGTTAAATGGAGAATTTTCTTGTTTTTTAATGGGGGTTGTACTGCTGTGTACTTCCCTCATGTTACCACTTTGGAGCATCCCATAGGATCTGGTAGCTTGTCTCCCCATTCCCATTAGTCTTCAGATTGTTTTAATTTCTTCTCTTATTCCTTCACAGACCAAAAATTTGTTCAAAATAATTTTGGTCTCCATATGTTTTGATTAATTCTGAGTTAAGTATGTGGTTAATTTCTATCTTTGTTCTGTTATGATCAGAAAAGAAATTTCTATTTTCCTATAATTTTTGAGATCAGTTTTGTGTCTCAGCAGATGCTCATATCCTTGGGAATGTTTCAGGTGCACTTGGGGGAAGGTGTATTCAATTCTTTTTAACCAATTAATCAGCCAATTAATTCATTTGAGGTAACATGAGTTTATATCACTGAATATGATTCAGAGGAATAAGTTCACACCTCCTTGGATTTACACACTGTAATCAGTTTTTTTTTTTCCTTAGGGTGGAAGGCTCTGTAAATGTCTATTAAGTCCATCCGGTTCAATACTTCACTCCATGTCTTTATTTCTTTGTTGACTTTCTGTCTGGATGATCAATCCCTTAATGTGAGGGCTGTGTTAAGGTTCCCTACTATTAATGTGGTTTTGCCAATGTGTTGCTTTAAGTTTAATACTGTTTATATACTTAAGTGCCCCTCTGTTAGGTGCATACATATTAATGAGCCTTATATCTCCTCAATGAATTGTTTTCTTAATCATTATGTAGTGTCCATCTTTGTTCCTGATTACTTTTTTGGCTGAGAGTCTAATTTATCAGATACGAGAATATCAGTTCTTACTTTCCTCTCTGTGTTATTGGCTTGAAGTATCTTCCTCCAGCTTTTCACTTTAAATTTATGTTTGTCTTTGGATTTTAAATAGGTTTCTTATAAGCAAAGTATAGATGGTTGATGCTGATGACAATTTGTCAATCTGTGTCTTAAATTGGTGAGTTCAGAGTAGTCACACTTAGGATGATTCTTACTATCTGAGGCTTATTGACTATCATTCCATCTTTTGGGTTTTAATATTTTGTCTTTCCATTGTGTCTTTTTCCACTCATTTCTCTCCACTCTTTCATTTAGATGACTTTCCCTGGCAGTTCATTGTTTTCATTTCTTCTTTTATATGTCCCCATTTTAGATTTTTGCTCTGTGGTCACCATTAGGGTTACATCAAGCTTTCTATGTATAAAAAAGCCCTTTATGAGCTGGTATCAACTTGTCATCATGTAGCTATACAATTCTACCCTTCCTTCTTTTTGTTTCTTATTATTTTTATACGCTCCTGATTCTGTATTCCTATTTTTATTTTGCTCAACATTTTGTGTATTCTTTTTTTCTTGTAGGAGAACTCCTTTCTAGATTTCTTATGAGGGGCTTCCCTGGGGTTAAGTCTCAGTGCTGTCACCATTGTGGCCTGAGTTCATTCCCCGGCCAGGGAGCTGACGCACATAGCACAGCAGACTCTCCTGTCTAGCCCACTGCTCGCCTCAGCAGTGTATTTCAATGAATCCACTTCTTCTGCTCCCCACTCTGTCTCTAGCGAATCCTCTCACTCCCATACCTTTGGCCCACACCCCAGTTTTTCTACACAAAAATAAATAAGTAAATTTTAAAAATTAAGATTCCTCGTTAACGAAGGTCTGAAGGTAGTAAATTACCTTCTGTTTTTCAGGGAAAGCCCTTATTTCACATTAATGTTTGAATAATAGTTTTTCAGGATAGAGATTTTTGTCTTTGATTGGCAGTTTTTGTCTATTAGGATTGTGAACATTTCACTCCATTCTTTCTGGCTGAAAGGTGCTCCAGTGTGTCCATCTACGCCCTCTGCATCATTCCCTCTCTGAGCAGTTCCCCTGGAAATACCACAAACAGTAGGTCCAGTCCCAGCCCCCACCTGCCCTGCTGTCCTGGCTACAAGCTCCTTCACCTCTTCACTCACCTTCCTGCAGCAAACCACCAACCTCAGTGCAAAACCTCCAAGAAAACCCTAAGTCTCTGTGGCTGAAACTCTGAATCTCTGAGGTAATTTCTGTAGGTGTTTTTGTTTGTTTGTTTTAGTTGCTTTGAGAGGAGAATGACCCAAACCTCCACATTCTGCTGTGCTGAGCTGAGACATGCTGTTGATCTTTTCATGTGCTATTTCCATCCATATATTTTATTTGTGAAGTGTCTGTTAAAATGTTTTGCCTTTTTTATTGTGTTCTCATGTTCTTATTGTTTTGAGACTTCTTTATAGATATTCTTAGTAAAGGTACTTGTGTAATTTAGAAATAATTTTCCAGTCTGTTTCTTGTCTTTTTTCACTCTTCATATACTTTGCAGTGTAAAGTTTTAATTTTAATGAATTCAAATTTGTCTTTTTGTTCTTTTATGGACTGTGGTCTGGTATCATGTATAAGAACTCTCTGCTTAATACAAGGTCATAAAATTTTTCTCCAATGTATTCTTTTAAAAGTTATATAGTTTTAGATCTATATCTGTAGCCCTTTTCGAGTTAATTGTGTATAAGGTTTGAGGTATATACCAATATTTCTTCTTCCCTTCATTTTTTAAATTTGTTGTTCTTTCTTTTGGCAAAGGGATATTCAATTTTCCCACCATTTGTTGAAAAGACTATTCTTTCTTCACTGAATTATTTCTGCAACTTTGTCAAAAATCAGTGACCATATTTGTGTGACTCTCTCAGTGGACTCTCCATTCTGTCCCACTGATCTATGGGTTTATCCTATTTATGTATCCGCTCAACACCATATCATCTTTACTACTTGGTGCGGGCCAGCTGCTCGTGCCACCTGACAAAAGCTCGGGTATGAGGGACACTCCTGAAAGATTGGGATGCTCCAAAGACTGGCCCCCGACAGATTCCTTTTCTCTTGGCTAAATTGTAATTCTGTGATTTCATGATATGTGCTTACTGAAAAAATATTCACAGGGGTGATTATAAAATTGGCTGTTTTGCCAAACAAAATAATTGGCTGCATGCATTTTGATGATGAACTACTGATTGGCAAATATTGTAACATAAATTCAAAAAGTCACTATTGCAAAACCAGGCAGGAGCAAATGCAATTGGAATGTGATTGTTTTACGAACTCAAAAGTTAGTTATTAGATAATTTCCCAGACTTAAACATTCACTAAGGGAAACTGGCCTTGGGAACCGAAGAAAGACCTGTAACTTGGCCCATTGTGGAAGGCTCTGTATCCCTCAGGTGATAAATGAGTCACGGAAACCCTACCAACCCTCCTCCCCTCTTCTCTGCCTCTGTTTTACTTAAACCATAATCATATATAAAAAGTCTCCCTAATAACAAAAAATATTGACATTAGTTTAATTCTAGACCTTGTGGCTAGTAGTCTGTCTTATACTTAGAAGTTTTTTATACTTAAAAACAAAATCATTAGTTATGACTGCGCAAAGTTGCTATGCCCGTGTAGTGTGCTGACAGAAATATACCATGCTGATAAAAACATGTCGTCTCGCACGTAGACTTTACCTTGAAACAGTATATGTTCTAAATCTTGACTGGAGGTCATAAAGACCCCGAGCTGTTCTTAAGAAAAAATGCAATGATGGTTATCTTTCTGCTCTATGCACATGATAATGTAATCCCTCTACTTGCTTGCAGTGTATAAATAAAGGCTGCTGAGACCCTCCAGAGGACGTTTGCTACACTGATCAAGTGACTAGGGACTCCTCAAATCCCCTTCAATTCACCAACGCCGTCTCTTCCTGCGGGGCCCCTGGCCTTAGCTGGAGCTGGACTCCAGCAACTACTGTAGATTTCTTTTTTTTTTTTTTAAGATTTATTTATTTATGCACACAAGCACTGGGGTACAGGCCAGAGGTGTGGGGGGGTGGTAAGAGAATCCACCAGACAGAGCAGGATGCAGAACAGGCAGATCGACAGAAACACACTGCTGAGGGGAGCAGCGGGCGAGGCAGGAGAGGTCTGCCTGTGCCATGTGGGTCCCCTCCCTGGCCGGCGGCAGGGATCAAACTCATGCTGCAGTGGCTGCGGTTTGCTTCATAGTGCGTTGCTTAACCCACTGCACCACCAGGGCAGGCCCTACTGTAGATTTCTAAGTCCAAAAATTGTATGACATGAATTCTCCAACTTTTTCCTCCTTTGAAAAAGTTGTTTGGCTACTCGATCTCCTTTACTTTTCTATATACATTTTGAATTAACTTGTCTATACAAAATCCCTACTGAGATTTTGATTAGAGTTGCTTTAAATATCTAGATCAGTTTGAGAAAGAATTAGTCTCTTAATGATGAGTCTTCCATCCATGAGCACAGCATGGTTCTCTAATTATTCAGCTCTCTTTGATTTCTTCCATCAGTTTTTGTAGTTTTCACCATAAGTATCCTGAACACATCTTTGTTAGATTTGTATCTATTTTCTTATTTTGAAACTACTGCACATTTTGTTTTTAATATTTTAGTTTCAAATTGCTTGTTTTGACTAAGTAGAGATACAGTGGATTTTTAATATATTGACTTTGAATCTTATAATCTTTCTGAACACCTGTGTTTTTCTAGTTATGGCTTTTTGTAGTTTTTATTTTTTGAGATTTTCTATGTAGATAACCATTGTATCTATGAATAGATATAGTTAGTTCCATTTCTACCTTTCTGATCTCTGTGCTTTGTTTTTGACTTTTTGCCTGGGATAAGGCTTTCACTAAGCTGTTGATTAGAGTCATGTGCAAGGACATCCTTTCATTCTTCTCAATTTTAGCATGAAGACATATATTTTCATCATTAAATATGAAGTTAGCTGTATTTTTTTTATGGCTGCATTTTATCAGGTTAAGGAAGTTTCCTTATATTCCTACTTGGCTGATAATTTTTATAATAGATGGATGTTCAGTTTTCTTAAATGCTTTTTTTCAGTATCAATTGATAGGACCATGGGATTTTTCTTCTTTAATCTGTTAATATGGAGGATTACAATGACTGATTTTTCAAATGTTGAACAAGCTTTACATTCCTTGAATAAACTACATTTTGTTGTGATGTACTGTTCATTTTTATATATTGCTAAACTTGATTTGCTAACATTTTGGTGGTGATTTTTGTGTAGTCTTCATGTGTAGTTTTATATAAACACACCTTCAATTTTTGGTAGAATTCACAGAGAAATTATCTGGATTTGGAATTTTCTTTTTTTTCAGGGGTTTTAAAGTATAATTTCAATTTTTTTTTTATAGATAGGGCTAAGCAGGTCATCTAAGTTTAGTAGTTTGTAGCTTTTAAGAAATTAAGCAATTTAATGTGCTCTCTTGAATTTATGTGTATAGGATTATTCATGGAATGATCTTATTAAACTTTTAATGGCTGTGTAGTCTGTAGTGATATTCTCCTTTTCACTACTAATAATGATAATTTGTGTCTTTTATATTTCCTTGGGAATCTGGCTACAGGTTTGTCAATTTTATTGATCTTTAAAGAACCAGCTTTCATTTTCATTGATTTCTCTTTTTCTGTTTTTAACTTCATTGATTCTACTCTTGTTATTTATCATTCTTTCTACTTACTTTGATTTTATTTTCATCCTTTCAGTTTTTTTAGGTAAATAATTAGGTTATTAATAATAAACCTTTCTTTCTTATAAAGTATAAGTATTTAATGCTGTAACTTCCTCTCTAAACACTGCTATACCTGCGTCACATACATTTGAGGTGTTGTATTTTATTTTTGCTTGATTATTTATTCAAACTGTTTTTTAACTTCCCTTGTGATTTTTTCACTCACAGATTATTTAAAAGTGTGTTGTTTTATTTTTTTACTAGAATTATTTTTGATTTCTAGTTTAATTTGAAGATATTTAGGTTTTGAGTCTCATGCCCTAAAACTAGAGATAGGAATTGGGCAATCTTTATAATTACAGCAAAAATCCTTTAAAATATCTATACAGTTTGATCTAACAGTTTTACTTCTTTACCTAAAGAAATACTCATGAGTGTATACAAACTTGTGCAATCCTCTAACTCTAAAAACAAAAACTGAACAACATACAATAGATAAATTATTATAACCCAAACACTGGAATCCTAAGCAGCTATTAAAACTCATCCTGAGGAAGAATCAGAGTGTATGGAAGGAGACTGTGACATATTATTAAGTTCTTGTCTGACAATTTCCCATTGGAAGATAACCTCAATGAAATAAGCTTTGCTTTTCTTGTTTGTCACTATTTCTTTGGTGCCTGGAACAGTACTGCATACATAGCTAATACTAAGAATATTTTAATAAATGAATAAATTATATTCTATCATTATTACATATTATTGTAATATGTATTATATATAACATATATATAAATATATATGCATATTCTATAGATGTTCTATCATTGTTGAAATACATATTATCTGTATGTGTATTTGCTATTTGTGTGTATGTGTGTACATACATACATGAAACTGGTCCCTCTCTTTATATGTGAGTTACATTCTTGCTCCTATCTTGCCTTTAAGTGACAAGCATTTTTCCACTCTTCTTTCCCCTATAATTCACTCTAGAGCCATTTTAACACAAGCTCCATTGCCCTTACAGAGTTTTGGAGCAATTGCTATTTGGAGGTGTTTACAATCATCATTTTTATCACTAATAGTGATGAACCCACAATTTAGTAGGTATAGGACATCTCATCTTTCTGAAGGACAAATACAGACAAAAACATGATTTTCCTAAGGCCAGCAGAGGGGGGTCACAGACCAGCAGGACTTGCTTCCAGTTCAATGCAATGACCTTTCTGTCCACTGCCCTGCCCCAGCAACCCGATCCTACCAGAATGATGACCGAAGCATCGGGGCCCTCCTTCTACCCACATCGTTAGCCCCTAACCAGGAGTATCTAACATCCCTGCACTACCTAAAATGCCACAGCAGTTTTTCATCCACACTGGTTCTTGCATTTCCCAAATACCAAAAGGGCACAGCCTGCCATAGCAACTAACCATCTAAAAACATAATTGCTTTTTAAAAAATATTGGGCAACCAGACAGCTTGTGCCTGAAACTCTCTAGATTTTATCAAACAACACAAACACCTGCCAGATATAACCAGAACCCGTCAGCAGATCTTGGTAAAAACAAAATGTGTTTGGGAGTGAACCACTCAGGGAGCTGGTGTCACTCTGTGAACTCGGGCACATTGAATCTCTGAGCATCACTTGCTTTACCTGTGAAAATGGGTCAAGTGGGCATTAAAGGTGATACTACAATGAATGAGGAGCACTTTGCACCTGCCAAAGAATAACAGGATCTTTTGTATACTGCACCAACTGACAACCATGCTCTAAATTTCCTTCTGAGCACCTCACTTTCAAGAGAAGAGCACTCCACTGGCCTCAAGGTGAGCATTACCTGACTCAAAACTGTCTCACCTATTTGATGTGCTTCCCTCTTTCTTTTCTTCCTATATTATCCTATATTATCAGTGGTTCCTGTGGCTAGGCAAAATCTTACAGTTTCTCCAGCCTCGTTTTAGGAGATTGGAGATATACATGGGAATTTTACCTTCTCGAGGTCTGCTCTGAAGGATCTTTGTCAACTTGGAAATGGCCATGTGAGTTGGTACTGGATGCCACTGGAGGACACTTCTGTCTGGGCGAGGTGTTCTGAAGCCCAGGAACCAAGAGACCCTTTGGCCCTGATGATCTGTGTTGGCCACCAAGCAAGGCTCAGTGAGAACAGGGGGGCCCAACGCACCTTACCTAACACCCACTCACCTGATATTGCCCGTGTCTGGGGCCTGCCACCACGACAGCAGCACTTTGTCCTCCACACCTGGGCAGCTTCCACTCCTGCCAGGTGAGCAGCATCCTGGCATCCTGGCCCCTCTGTCTCTCTCCACCCAGCACTGAGTTGGTGCTGGAAGAAGGTATGAAGGACAGTCCTGAACTGACGGCCACTGGGTCTCAAGGAAGCGCCTGCCCACCCAACCACACCTGACAATTTGCCTCCTTTCAAGGGAGGACTGGCAAGCAAGCTTTGTTCTTAGGTGCAGAACTGCAAAAGGCATCTCCGTTGAGGGGCTACTTGCTCCCTCTGCCACTTAGTGCTGAGCAAAATGTTTTGCTTTTGATTGTCACTCTTCAAAGAGCATGTTATTGTCATGCTTCTGCCTTTTTCTAATAGCGAGGAGGAGGGTTTCTTCATACTTGCAAAATTAACAAAAATCAGAACACCACTCGTCTTTGATCCACCCTACACTCTGATTCAAGTCGGTCTTTTTTATTTTCCCACCGAGAGCATCCGGCTCAGGAAGGATTACAGAGGGAGGAAACCGCTTCCCACTTCCCACTTGATTAACACAATTTAGGGCAGCAATAATGCTGGGGAAGTTCATTACTCGGGGAAGGCTGCCGGGCTGGCTGCCCACGGTGTCTGGGGACTGGGTCTTTTTATTTAAAACGCAATCAAGCACTTACAGTGTGAAATCCTGCCAAGGCTGGAGAAGGTGGGATTTCTATTTCTTGTAGACAGACAAAAATCCCTTCCATTTGTACAGCTTTCTGGCAGTTTGCTCCTTCTGTCTACAAATATTTAGTGTGGACTGTGACATTCCAAATGCTGGGATGAGAAAAAGAGACACGGACCCTACCCTCATGGTGCTTCTAGCTCAGAAGGAAGAGCATCCTCCAAAGGCGAGCACAGCAGTAAGGAGTGCTCTGAGGGAAGGGCAATGAGTCTGAGAGCAGGTAACATGGTTCCCCGCAGAAAATCTGGGAGAACCACCCAGAGGAGGTGATATATGAGCCACCATTAGAAGCATAAGTAAGAGTTGATTTGGAAAAGGCAGAGGTGGAGAGGCATATGCTTGGATACTGAGAAAAAGATGTGTGAAGTTGTGAGGCAGGTAGAGGCCTGAGTGACTGGGGGCCAGTGTGTGGGCCATGGAGGGAAGGCAGAGGATGATGGACAGGGCTGGAGAGGAACCAATGACAGCTGCAGTGTGGAGGATGAAGGGTCATCTTTATGATCAGAGAATGATTAGAAATATGTGGGCTCCACCTTGGAACACCCCACTCTCACATCCACAGTGTTCACCACCACCAGGTCCTGAGACAGGTAGGCGGGGCCCTGTGTCTGCTCCGATACATGACCTTGGCTCTGCCATCTGGCTCACCTGAGCCTCAGTTTCTGCCTCTGCAAAATGGGTCATTCTTGCCTCATAGTGTGATTGGATCAAAGAAATAGGGCAGAGTCTCGGGAATCTCGAGACAGCTGGGGCTATGGCAGTCGCCAACAGACTAGCAGGGCAGGGGCTGTGTGGCTTCTGGCTGGGTGTGAGGAAGGAGCCATGAATTATGTTGAGAAGATTCTGCCCAACTTCAAGACTAGTGAGGCGCTGAGCTACTGGAAATATCCTTGTTATTTATGATTGAAGTTATGTTGCAGAAAAGCTACACCTCAGTCTCTGACTTAGAGCCACAATTTTGCTTAGTCACACCAAGTCTTCAGTCTGGCAACTCTCCTTGGTGACAAGTGAGCACATCAGACTGAGGGGGTGAAGCCCAGAGCTGACAGTCATCACGAAGCCCACGTGGCAGCATCAGAAGGGACAGTAGGCTCTGTTGTCACTCCACTGGCCAGTCCTGGTCTTGGGGGAAAGATGTCCAAGGGTCCCAGCTCTCCGAAGGAGAGAAGGGGGAGTGCATGGTTACCACAGCCCCATCATCACTCGTAGTCACATACTGAAGACTTGCTCCTTCTGCTGCCTGTGTGTTCTCAGGACAAAACCCACAGTGGCCAAGGTGAAGGAACTTCATGATCTCGCCCCTGCTTTGCACCCAACTGGCCCCATGGAAGCACCCACTCTAGTCAGACTAAGCCACCCCTAGATCCCTGCACACTATTTGCTTATTCTGTGTCTTTCAAACCATGTTCCTGCTGCTGGAGTAGACTCTCCATCTTCATGGGGGTGATGTTCTTTGAAGATCCCCCAGTGCCCAACTTCCTCTCTTCCCCCCACTGGGAGGGGCTGGTCAGCTTCCCCTGGTTCAGTGGCACTGGGCTGCATGGCCTCCTGCCCTCCCCTTGGCACCCTGCCACAGTCCTGTTTCTCTTTTTTCTGCTTTCCCTCTTTATTCCCATAACATTTTTTACCTGATAACACACTACGATATTTACTTGTATCTTAGACCTATTGTTATTTCCTGCTCATCCCCCATCAGTGAAGACTGTGGAACCCACAGTGTAGGGACTTGGCTGTGAAACTGAGCAGACCTGAACAAATGCCCCAGTTTGTAGGTCCTCACCTATGTGTTTACGACTGCAAGATGAGGCTCCACCAGGGTGGAATAACAGTGGGGTTTACTTACAAGGGGGTAATCAGGAGAGATTTTTAAAAAACAAGTTTTTAAGGCTACAAATGGCCATTCACCCTTCCCCATTTACATTGCCCAGTTGTCCAAACCAAAAGCTGCCTGTTAAGAATGATGCTCTCCCTCTGATGGGAGCCTGGAACTGGTGGTGGGCTGATGTGGTGAACCAGGACCCAACTTATCATGGCAGCTGGAGGTGAACATTCATGGTGGTGCTGTGCAGGTGGCTCTGCAGCAGCGATTTGGAGACCAGACGGGGCACTGCTGGAAGGAGCAACAATAGGCGAGACCTCTAGATGCAGCCCAATGCAGGCCAGCAGCTCCGGCCAGCAGGTGATCAGGAGCCAGTCACACTGGAGGCAGAAGCAATGATCAGTGACCCATCCAGAGTGCCCAGTCAGAGATCTGAAGCAGAGGGCCCCAGGGGTCTGCTCCCTCACCTTTTATGGCTTTCAGGGCCCCTTTGTTCCTCCCTTTGCTCCCAACATGGGCATGGGCTTCAAACCTCATTGGCAAATTTTCAAAATTGGTGCAGACTTCAAAATCCAAACCCATGAGCAGGTAGTTGAAACCCAACTTGTGCTGGGTCAGCTGTCTCTGCTGCATCACCAAACAGGGTGGCACAGAGCTCCCCTTACAGATGTTCTATTCTCCAATGTGTCCCCCAAGTCTGGATGGTGTTGACCATCCCAAGGGAACATCCAGTGAGGATTCCATCCTCTTTGAGGAAGGACATCTCTCTTCTGAACTATCATGTTTTCATTCAGAGGCAACTAAAACAGCTCCCAAAGTGTGGCATTCTTTGGTCAGCTTCTCCATGTTAATAAAAAATGAAAATAATTAACTGAGGCCCAGAGAGGGGAAGGGACTTGTTTAAGGGTGCTGCCATAGGAGCACAGCCTGTCAGAGAAAAATCTGGAGGGTGACCTTGGAGTTAGGGGGTGGACAGCACCTCCAAGCCCATGAAAGGGAGAGGGCAGCTCTTTCATGTTTTCCCTGAATGGCGGAGGCAGAGGCTTGAGCAAGAAGTAACTGTCTTGATTCAGCCATTTGGAACAGAGAATTTAGGCTGGAGAAGACTCAGGCACATGGAACCACGTGGGTTTGACTGTAGTCCTGGGGGAGAAGACTGGACTGGAAGGCTTCTAGAAGTCTCCTTCCCATTTCTTAGCTGGGGTGATAACAGCTTTCACATCCTGTAGATACTGTCACCTGCAGCCCTATGAAACTCTTCACTCCCCTCCTGCAGGCAGAAGACACATTTGTAATTAGGCTACACTGTGGTGGGTGGGGAGGGGGAAGCCAGGGTGAGCAAAGCAATTGGGAGAGATCCTTTGCTCACGGGCTGAAGCCTGTGCTGGAGATTGAGACCCTGGACAGTGCTTGGTGATGTGATCTCTTTTCTGACAGGCCCTTGGTCTGTGGGAAGGTTTATCTGCTGGGGCTTTAATAAACTCTGCACTGCAGCAGGCACACCTGGTGCCCTTTTCCCTCCACGGTGCCACCGTGTGTCACGCTCTGTTTATTTACTGCCTTGGGAAGCCAGACAAGAAGGCAAGGGCATGCTGCAATTTGATAAGCACTGGAGATATAAAAGTGCATGACCCAGCCATCACTCCCCTTCAGAAACAGAAATAGCTTGCTTATATTGGGGGTTCCTTCCAGTCCTCTCCCACTCCACTGCAGTCGTGATGATATTCTCATTTCTTTCTTCTGATTTTTCACCTGTGATGGCGAAAGAAAGATGAGGGTTTGTGGTGTTGACTCAGGAGGGATTTGAAGAAGGAGAAACATGTTATGTGATGCCCTGACCTCTCTGCTGGGCCTCACGTCCACACTTTATCGTCATGGCTTCCCTGCCAGGACAGCAGGACAAGGAGTATTGTCTTTGTCTTTGCAGATGGAGCTGTTCCGTCTCAGAGAAGATTAGGGACTCATTTCAGGGTCCAAAGTGAGTTAAAGACAGACATAGTGAGAACCCAGCTGGCCTGGATTTTGCTTATGAATGTGTTTGAAGAGTATTTAGTGAGTTTCTACCATGTGCCAGGCATTTTTTTCAGGGACTAGTGAGATTCTAGCAGGGGAGGTTTGTGCTATCGTGGGGGTTACATTCCCAGTGGTCCATCTGAAAATGCAGGTAGTGTTAAGAGTATTCACATGCTTATGCAAAATGCTTGTCTTTTCCTGATTTGATCTTCATACAAGACTTAGGGTACAACATTGTCACTCTGTCTCTTTTCCCCTCCCATTCTCCCTTCCCTTCCCTCTCATCCTCTTTCTTTTTCTTTCCTGTTTGGACTTGGGGGAATCCAAACTTACTGCCACAGCTGTCTACTCCTTCCTGTCTTTCTTAATAATTTCAATAACTTTTGGTAGAATGCACCAAAGACTTTTCTTGCACGGGAACAAAAGGTGAAATGTTAATATGATTTTATTTGGGCTCAGATTGGATAAAGAAGACCTTTTGTTTCCTACCTTTCATCCTCAAGTCGGCACTCGTTAATTAAATTGAGCCTCTGGAAAGTGACCTTTGGGGGGAGGAGGGCTCCTGAGAATATAATACGTTTTAATAAAATGTGGGCAATAAATAAATAAGCAAGAAAAGAGCTATTAGACAAAGAAACCCCCTGCAAACTTCCAGATGAGAATTCTTGAAGGAAAGGTGATTTGCTTTTTCCTAAGTGTGATTTGCACACTTAGGAAATGATCCACAATGGTCCAGAAACAGACCTACTTGAACAAAATCATTCCTCACTCCAATCCAGAACCTCCCTTGGATGGGGAGACCGACCACCCCCAGACCTCCAACGTGTTTTCCTGCCTTGGCAGGGCTGCTGAATTTCTCTGCATCTGTGCCTCACCTGGCCACAAGGGGTTGGGGAAGAGTCACTTTCCTCTACAGGAAGATGCAAAGCTAAGAGGCCCCTGACCTCTGGGCAAGGTGTGGCTGATGACTTCGTTGGCTGAGCTTGGGGACACCTAACACATAATAAGGGTAAGGGGTCAGGCTCACCCCCCAAATCCTCTATGCCAGGAGTAAGGCAGGAAAGAGATGAAATGGGTATTTGGTGGTGGGTGACAGAACTTTGAGTTTTGAAGTTTACTTTGTATGGTTTTCATTGAGTTTCTTGGTATTTGTAAGTATCTGTTTCATAATCTGTAAAATGGGAGTGTAACCTCAAAGTGTGGTTAAGAGGAGTCAATGAAATTACAAACACAGTAAGTTGAGGGCAAAAGTGATAGGACTTCAATATGGTATGGATATTAAGGTGCCGCTGTCTCCTCCTTCCCTCTCCTCCAGCCCCCAAAGGTGCTGTCTGAAGAGAATCCAGAAAAATCCCATTGCCTCTTTTCCTTTGTATTTTTAAACGAAAGTTATAAATGAATATAAGGTTAGTGTTTAATGGAAGTTGTCTTTGAACCTAAAAAAAATATATATCCATGTATTCACACAGCTAGTGAGGACCTTCTAGGGGCCGGGCGCCCTGGGTAAAGCGGATCCAGCACATCCTCACGATGCGATTCCAGCCTGGACCAAGCTGTCAATGCACATTCCCAGCATGACAAACACGTTCCATGGCTGTCTGCCCAATACAGAGCCACTGGCCATGCAGTTATTGAGCACTTGAAATATGAGTAGGAAGTAAAAATCAAATTGTTTTTAATTGATTTAATTTAAATACCCAGATATGACTAGTACTTACTGCACTAGTTCAGATCTAGAGAGTAAATGTGAAAGTGCTCTACACAGGCCTAGTACACACTCAGTGCTCAATAAGTGCATATTTCCTTTCCTTCCCTCCATGGTGTGGTGCCTTGTTCACATATGCTCCTGTTACCCTTTCTGGGTTTGAGTGAGGCCATCCAAATGGACTCCAGGGAGGCAGGAACCGGCGCAGATTATTTCATGTATGCCCCACTGGATTTTACATGCAGTAGGTGTTTTTTAAATGCCCACTAAGTTAAAGAGACAATGTGCTATAGAGGAAGGGAGCACGCTTTGGAACCAAGTAGAGATGAATTTAAATTGTGGCTCCCTCACTCACCAACTGCAGGAAGACAGCAAGTGACTTAACTCTGGGTCTCAGTTTTTTCTTCTGTGAACTGGGGTGCTCACAGCGTGGCCCGGAGTGGTTGTGAAGACAGGCAAGCACATGAAACACAGCTCAGGACACAAAGTTGGTCTTCACAATGAGAACTCCAATTGTACCCAAAGCCAGGATCACGCCTCCCACTCTCACATTCCCAGCTTCGCGCGCAAGCACCGCATCGCATCCTGTGACTCTATTGTCCTGGCCTTGCGGATTGGCTGGGATGATGGGCACGTGATTCCAGATCAGCCAATCATGTATTTTCCTGAGCAAACTGTGCTAGCCCTCTCTCGCAAATAAGTAAATTAAAAATTCTTCCATTTCAAAAATAAATGAATACATAAATGAATAAATATATAAACAAAAATAAACTAGCCATAAGGGAGCAGTTCAGATGTTCTCGGCTGATGGGAACTGAGACAAGTGAGGCCTAAAACTCTCAGCACCGAGCGAGGTCCCCCCAGAAGGAAGAAACTGCGTGAAGACTCACACCAACACCTTCCAAGAGAAACAGAAGCCAGTGTGGACTGGCTGCGGAGATAAAGTGAGTCCTGATCCACTGACCCTGAGACCCAGCTGCGGCTCACAGTTGCCCGAGTTTCTGTCTCCTTTCTCCTCAGACGTGTTCTCCTCGCTGCCTGAGCGCTGTGGGCCGTGTTTCCCTCACTTGTGGGCCGGGTTTCCCTCACTTGTGGGCTGGGTTTCCCTCACTTGTGGGCCGGGTTTCCCTCACTTGTGGGCCGGGTTTCCCTCACTTGCAGTGACACCAGTTCTAATCAAAATAGCGCCCAATCTGAAGTCCCTACACCCTACCCATCTGCTGCTCATCAGAACTTTGCCTCAAACGTCCTGCCTTCCATTTCCACATCTGTGGTGGGCAGCCAGAGCGGGCTGCACCGATGCTAATCCCTGGGAGTTAATTAGTGCGATTGGAGTCTTTTTCTGGGCTGTTTACGTGATGTTGCCTCAGGACAATTTATAGCAAAAGAGCAAAGGTAGGTGTCTCTGAAGTGGTCCTCTGAGGAGCAGCCCAGCGCCTGAAGCAGAGAGCAGGTGGGGTCAGAGCCCTCAAGGCAGTCAAGGCCTGGGCCTCAGTCTCCTTAGTGGTGAAGTGGAGATGGTAACTTGCCTCATTCCTGTGTGTGTGTGTGGGGGGGGGGGGGGCTGTGTGTTGGGATGGAGGATTCAGGGATTCAAAAAATCTTTGTCCAGTTGCTGTGCCAACCTGGGCACTGTTGTGTTCATGTAAGGTGCTGGGAAGTGGCTGGGCTATGCCCTCAGCCCAGCCTGGGAAGGAAGCATTTTCTTGCTGCCCTGCCCAGGAGCCCTGCAGAACCAACGCCTCAGTGGGCCTCTCACAGCTGTCTCCTACATTTGTGAGAACTTGCTGATTTTGTCTGAGACATTCTAGCCCCAAGCCTTTTGCAGCTCATATAGCAGGTTCACCTCGTCATGCAATAAGCACCCCAACAGGGCAGCCTCCCCCACCCTATTTCTTTCTGGTGAGCATGAGGGCCCTCCCTTTCTGGTTTCTGCAATCAGCTGGTGGCTCTTCATGCACACCTAAGTCTCTGACCATTCCAGGGCCCCAGCTGGGTGAAACCAAGGTCGTTATGCTTTTGGCACTGCAGGGCCTTGACTTTACAAAGTCACAGTTTCTGGGGTCCTCTGAGGTTCCTACCCACGCTGGCTTGTTCCAGGCACAGGTGATGTCACCCAAACTGGGAACTGGCAGCCCTGGCTGGGTCTAGGTCCTGGCTTTGCACTCAAACCTCGGGCAGGTCATTGCTCATACTCCCTGTTCCTCAGAGTCCCCATCTATAAAACAGGGCTAAAAATACCTGCCCTCCCGACCTCACAGATAGGAAATTAGATTAGAGATGTGAGACGGCAGCAAAGCACTATGTGACTGTGAGGTGCTAGTATTATTTTTTGTACAACCTTAAAAATCTTATTACAGAAGTGATATATGCTCATTGGGGAAAACTTAGAAAACACAGATAAGAAAATGATGAAAATAAAAGCAGTCTCCAATCCCATCACCTAGAGAGAATGCTGTAAATAATTTAATGGCTATCATCCCAAGATCTACATCTACTTGAAACGGGACAACGCTCTTTGTGCCTTTTTGCTATTTGATTTTTTTACATAACAACATGTAATCATCTGAGGTAAGCTTTGGCAGAGGTTCAACTTGTGGGCTTCCTCCCTCTTTTCAGAGGCATTAAGTGACCTTGGACTTGTTGGAGGTCATTTCCTCCATTCTCCAAAAAGCAGTACAGACACCTTGGATTGATTTGGGAGCCCCCCTCAGGAAGAGGGGCTGTGGCGCAGGCGCTATGGAAGGAGTGGTAGGTGGTCAGACTCAAGCTTTGAGTGCAAAGAGTGAAACATGCCCGTCACATGGGAGTCCCTGCCCCTGGGAGGTAGGGGCTCTGTGGCTGTGCTCTAAGAGTTGATGAGAGATGGACCCAGGATTGACCCCGTGTCCCAGGAGCTGCCTGTGGCTCTGGAGGTTGTGGGATGAGGTGGAGGTAGAACGAATGAGCTAGATGCTTGCAAACCTGGGTCTAGGGAGGCCTGGGCTGGAACCAAGTGCAGAAGTGATAGTGTTCCCACCCCCAGTAACAAGCTGAATGCTACAGACATCTAGAAATTATAGCTGAAGAGGGAGAGAATCAGCTGATCAGTCCCCTGGGCGTCAGCTGCCCTCAGTATAGTGAAGAACAGCAGTAGAAGGATCCATTTCTAGAGTTCCCGCCGCACAAGGGCCATCTGCTCCCCTGGACTGTGTTAAACCCCTAGGAGTTCTGGAGAAGTCCTTACTGGGAAAGGGAGCCAAGGAGTAATGTTTTAAACACCTCGAAGGTAAATAGGATGGTGACTCATTCACCCCGAACTTGTGAATGTGGTTATTTGGAAAAGAGTCTTTGCAGAAGCTGTGAAGTGAAGAATCTCAAAAAGACATCCTCTTGGATTTGGGGTGGACCTGAAATTCAACAACAGGTGTCCTTCCAAGAGAAAAGCCCCTCAATAGTTGAGACTTAGAGCGGGAGTCTCCCTCTAGCGACCTCTACTGGCAAAATTCCACAGGCGCGTGGGATTTGGAAAGAGCCCAGCATTTCAGGGATGAACTCTGAGGGTGGATTTGGAACTGAGACTCAACTCAGCACGTTTGGTACCTGGTACAAGAACCGTGGCTCTAGTCCTGCTTTCGCAGTGTCCAGTGGGTCCTGTGAGCCCCTTTTACTCTTCCATTGATGCTATTAACTTGCTTTACTTTGCTTACAACCAACAAACAAAGCAAACAAAAAACTAGCAGGTACAGACATTAGTTAATGTGATCCTCATATCACTCTGTGAAGAAAATAGAAAGTGATATTCATTTTACAGGTGAGAAAAGTGAAGCTTGAAAAGGTTAAGTCTCCTATGCCAACTCAGTCATCTGGGGTGCTAGGACTGGGCCCCAGGTCTCCCCAATCCAAGGCCTCTCTCCCTTTGCTTCTCACCAGAGCTGCTAGGACCAGGAACAGAAAGTGATCCTGATCTCAAAAATCAGTGGTGCTCTCACTTTCTGCAGAAAAGAAAACAAAAGATACCTAGCTATTCTTTGTAGTCAGCCAGCGAGATGAGTCTGTTTAAGCAAAGTGTCAGCCTGCCATTACCTTGATGGAAGAGAAGTGAGTGTAACAACTTTGAGTTGCTGCAGATGTGACAATTGAATCTGAAATGAGTGGCCTTTAAATTTCTCCCCAGAATGACTTTAAGATGAGTCAGAGAGACAGGGAGTGTTGCTTTCCTTCCAAACCTTCTCTCTTCTTCTTCTTTAGTAACCTCTCAAGTGTCCTGAGAAACCCAGAGAATCTACTCCCCAGGAGGGCTCTTTTCTACAGTTTCCAAGTGAGACAGGGTTTTCTGTCCCTAAAATGAATTCTTGAAAGTTGGCCATAAAGACACATTGTTAGGTGAGATGCCTGCAAGAACTCTGAAATGGAATAAAATCTCTTTGTGGTTTAGAAAATAAAAAATGACTAAGACACTGTTCTATTGATTTTCTTCCCCTTGTCTCACACCACTGGGTGAATAAATTATTCTTGGAGGCTTTGTACAAATTACTCAATAAAGTCACAAGCAATGTGTCTGGTAAATGTGGTCTGCACTAATTCCAAGTTCATAGGCAAACTACAGTGGGATGGAAAAGACCTTGTGGGAATGGAGTTCAACTCTCACTTCACGGTGAGAAGTGAACAATGGGAACAGGGAGAACATGGGGAACAATGGGAACATGTACCTGGGGCCACATAGTCAATGACAGGGTTGAGGTTAGAACTCAGAGCACTGGGCTGCACCAAGAAGGGCTGAATTTGAAGTTGGATGAGGTAGGGGCCTTAGTACTCCCCTGTGATGGTTCATTCTAGGTGTCAACTGACTGGACCACAGGGTACCCAAACGTTTAGTTAAAATTTATCATGAGTATACCTGTGAGGGTATTTCTGGGTGAGATTAATGTTCAAATCAGTAGTCTAAGTAAAGTAGATTGCCCTCCCTAATACAGGTGGGCCTTATCTAATCAGTTGAAAATTTTGTTAGAACAATAACAAAAACTTAAGAAAGAGGAAACTCCTGCTTGATTGCTTGAGCTGGGTCATGGGTCTTTTTGTGCCTTGGGATTTGGCTATTGTCACCTCCTCTTGGGCCTAGAACCTGCTGGCCTTCAGATTGTATTGTTAAATCAATATCTTTATCTCAACATCTATATTCTGAATTATTTGATCATTTGTCTGTGCAGGAGCATGATGATGAAGGGCGATGATTCTCAGCTTCAATGCCTGGGCCATGTTTGGGAATGGTGGAGACTATGGTGAATTCATGACATAGGCTCGAGCTGACAGGACAGCTACTACTTACTACTACTCTACTACTGGCTCTCCTGGTTCTCAGGCCTTCACACTCAGGCTGGGACAACAATGGCTCTCTTAGGTCTCCCCTTGAAAATGCAGATTTTGGGACTTCTTGGCCTCTGTTATCATGTAAACCAATTCATTATTAAAAAAATAAGTGTGTCTTGTTGGCTCTTTCGAGAACACTATCACAGTGCCATGAGTTAGAGAAAAGAAAGTGATAATTTATCCCAAAGTTTGACCTTTGAAGGAGTTAAAAGAAATATTCAGCATCTTTATCCAAATGTACAAATGGGTCATTACCAAAGGATCAAGATCTGCTTTCTCTAAGGATTGTTTTATTTGTTTGTTTTAATATATAGAAAGTTTGGCCCTTGAAATTGTCATACCATTTCTTCAGCTACATATGCAGACATAGTCTATAGCAGAGACATCAAAGCAATAACTTTAAGCTAGTGTTGCCCTAAAGATGTATTCTGTTTGGCCTACATAATGTTTCCCTTGTGCTGTATTTCTGCATTTTTTTTCCAGCATGCTATGTTTTAAGCATTGTTAAAATAATACTTACAAAACCAGGGAATTGCATGTTAAAAAGTCCATCTTTTTAAAACCAAAATAATAAAATCTCCCAAGTGACTACAACCAGCTAGTAGTAAGTTGTAGCTGTCCTTTCTGCCAGTGCCTGTCACAAGTTCAACCATAGTCCCCACCATTCCCAAATGTGTCCCAGGTATTGAAACTGAGGATCATTGCCATTCATCATCATGCTCCTACTGGCCAGATCAATTATTGAATAATTTAGAATTACTTTGAAATAATCAATTAATATTCCAGTCAATTGATACTTCTTAGCTACTGACTTTATTATCTCTAAGACAGATTCGGACGTGACAGCACAGAGATAAACTGGGTATGATTTTGCCAACAATGAGATGATGTGGTCAGTGAAGTGGTTCCTATAGTCATGTCTTAATCCACAGCTTTTTGTATCCTCATCAGGTATGTGGCTTGCTGGTTGGATCAGAGCTGATATACACTGGAATGTCGTGAGGCTGGTGTAAAGAGATAGGACACTGTCAAATTAGGGTTGATGGAGGAAAGATGGAGTTTTATCTGTGCATATGGGGGTGTCATGGAGTCGTTTCTAAATAGGAGTCCAGCATGATAATAAAGAATAATTGTGGCAGAGACCAATTGTCCACCAAGCCACACCTTTTCCTCTTTGGCATTTGACTGGACTACATTTCCCAGAAGTCTCTGCAGTTAGGTCAGCCCATGTGACTGAATTCCAGCCAATGGAATGTAAGGGGAGTGATGACACTTCCTGCCCTGACTCTAACTCTGCTATGTGAAAACCATCATTTTTTTTCCTTTCATTTACTCATTCAACTAAATAAATTGGATTGTGAGATTGTAGCTATATCACAGAAAATGTCTGGATCCCTCAATGCCTGTCTGAATGGGACACCTCAGTGGACTTTGTTAAGCCACTGATATTTGAGGAGTTATTACAGTGAAAGTTAACAACAACAACAATAAAAAAAAAACAAGAATAATTTATTAAGTATTCACACTCTCTTTAGGTACTGTTCCTTGGTGCTTTACCTGTATTGTCACATTAAATCATTGTAATTCTAAGAGGAAGAGAGTTTTATTATCACGTCACTTAACAGTGAAGAACCTGAAGTGCAGAGAGGGAAAGTAACTTCCCTGAGATCACAGCTACTGGAAGCCATGCCTTAGCGCTGGAGTCTTCTGGATCGGATGCCATGCCTGGAAGGAGGACATTTAAAGGCAATAAGAACCATCAGAAAGTAAAGTAAAGTGACCCAGATTTCTGTGTGACCAGTGCCTGCATCTGGGCCAGCAGCAAGGTAGCTCAGGATGGACTGCAGCACCCCCCACCGCTGTCTTGCTGTGGGGGTGGGATATTTAAGTGCCCAAGCAGGAGCCCACACTCCCAAGCCCACACTCCAAGATGCTAAAGAGTCCTTGTGACGATTCTGCTTCCAAAACAGTGAACACACAATTTGGACAGAAGGAGGAAGTTTCCCCAGGCTGGGAGGGGGTGTGAGATCACATTGGGGCTTGAGGCTGAGCGGACCTCCCTGACCTTCAGGGGGCTCTTGAGGCTGAGCAGACCTCCCTGACCTTCAGGGGGCTCCCTCCCTGATTTCCGGGTGCCCTGGTGAAAACTGGTGACTCAGTGACAACTTGTATCTGAGGAATGCGCTGCCCCAGGAGTTTCACATCCTTTCTCATCAGGTCCCTGTGACTCAGACAGTGCCCAAGGAAGGCGGTGGTACATGAAGACAACTTCCCTTTCACAGCTTGCATGTGCTAATAGGAAGCTGTGCTGGGTCAGGTGTGGGCACCCCCACCCCCACTGTCCTCCACATCCTGGATGTTTCAGACAGTCTGCCTGGGTGCTGGGGAGAGCACACTCAGAGTGTGGGGAGAAAGAACCTTCCTCACTCAAGAGCTCACATTCTCCTGTGGAGAGACAGCTAGAAAGGAAGGAAATAGACCAGCAACATCACTTAAGAGCTGAGGAACCCATGGCATGTTGGATGGTGGGTGTGGGGGGAAGGTGAGATACTGATTTATGATAATATATGAGAAATATAATGATAAAATACTTATTTGGTCATTGTCACCTTTTCTGGCACAAAACTCCCAATCCTTGTTGAAATGTCCTGAGCCATAGAACAATAGGGTGCCTTTTGTTACACCTGTGCTCTTGTCCTCAGTCCCTGAAATGCCTTCAGACACCCATTTACCAAGAGGGTGAAATGAGTATCTTATCTATCATTCATAACAAGCCCCTTTCAGTCACCACGGAGTTTATGTTAAAGAGGTGACTTTTGGAGATCCTCTTAAAAATGGGGAGAGGGGGAGAATCAGCCACATGATTAGAGATTTGGAAATTTCAGTCCCACTTGAGCTTTTGTGGGAGGGACAGAGACTAGAGATGGCACTCAATCGCCAGTGGCCAACGTGTCCATCCACTGTGCCTCCCTGGCCAGCCAAAAAGGAAAGGGCTCCTGAGCTCGGTGGATGGACTCGGACGATTCAAGAAGCGCAGCTTGCTTGGAGAGAGCTCCGAAGCCCCATGTGTTTCTCCAAACCTGCCCATCTTGCTGTTCCTGTTATATGCTTTTATAATAAACCAGCCATCAGGTGAAGAAAATGTCTCCCTGAGTTCTAAGTTCGAAGCTGCTCTAAGACATGAGTGGAATCTGAGGAGGGGTGGTTAGAAAGTCTGTCTACATCTGGTCAGTCATCAAGGCACAGGTGTCAGCCTGGCCTTGGGGTGTTTAGCCTCTGACGTGAGTGTCGTCTCATGGGACCAAGTCCTTTATTGCTGGGACCTGACACTATTTCTGGGTAGACTGTATAAAAATTTGAGTTGAATTGGAGGGCACCGAGTTGCTGTTGGAGACTTACTTGTTTGTGAGGGACACACCCCTGCTTCCCCAAAACCACACTCACATACTTTGGAATTGGACCTGGAACCTTTTGGAAGGTGTCATCTCTCGAAGAGCCAACATTGTAACCGCTGAGCAGCCCCTGAAGAGTGAGGAAAGTTTCCCGGGTAGTGAGGACAGCAAGGACCAACGCCCCAGATGGGAAGGGCTGACAAGGAATGAGCTTGGAGAGACTGAGCAACAAGAGCCAGAGGGGCTGGAATGAACCAGCAGAAAGATGGGAGGTCGGAGGGGTCACAGGGCCCATGGGGAGAGAGGAGCATGGACCCCTGCAGTCTCTGGGCCCCCGGAGACAAATGCCTTATTGGCTGCCCAATGCCAGCATCTTGGAGAACATATCTTGCAAGTTCCAAGCAGTTAGGTGCTTGGGCACATTCTCGGGGGGCTGGGGAGGCAGTAGAATGAGGCGTGGAGACTCCTAGTGTCCAGTGGCCTAAACTCAAGTCTCATCGGTCACGATGCTCTTGACAGGGTCATGAGGACACGGCTCGGGCCCCTTCCTCCTCCTCTGTAAAACGGGGGTGACAGTACACCCCCTCTTCAAGAGGCTGCGCTCCCTGTCACGAGGGTTAAATGCAGCCGTGAATTCTACAGACCCAGGCATGGCGCAACCTCCACAGGTCTCAGCCACGGTCCTTGGCTATGCTTAATGGAATTTGTCAGCTAATTAAGAGGATTTCTCAAGGGAGGGCAGTTCTTGGTTCTGTGTCCTTTTGGAGTCGTAGTAGCCGGTGACAGCAGCAGACTGTGTCCCGGGCTCTGTGCTGCTGACCTCGTAGAATCCCAGGACTCAAGCTGTAAGAACAGTTTTCAGATGAAGGCAGTGACATCCAAAACTCAGATGACTTTGCCCCAGCCCGGCAGCTGACCCAAGGCGGAGCCAGACCTGAGACTCAGGGCCTGAGATCAATCATGCCCTTGTGGCACGTGGCCCCCCTCCTTCTCTGAGTCCCCCAGCTCTATCCACATGGCACACCCCTCCCTCAGGCCCAGACACGCCACTTGACTCTCCATAAGGACACGCGGCTACATCTCCAATTTCTAGATCTCCCTTCAGCTTGTCTAGACCACACACCTCCCTCACATGTCCCCAGCCGGCTCTACAGTGCCCTCCTCATCCGATGCCCCACGAGTCTCTGCGGGGGGCTGGCGTGTGAGTTCCAGGGGCGAGGCCGGTCCTGTGCCGGCTGCCCTGACTTCAGTGTGGCTCTTGGCAGGACAGTGTGTGGGTTCGCAGGCTGTGCCTGGCCAGGTCCTCAAAACACTGATTAATTTGGGTTGCATGCAGCTGAGATGGGGGTGGGTTCAGGTCTGGAAGCAGGACGAAGCATCACTGGACTCCCAGTCCCAGAAGCGTCCTTATCTGCGGGCTTCTGTCTATGGGCTGATGGCCCTGAAGTCGGAAGATCCGGGAGCCAGGCCGAGAAACCCAGTCGGGAACAGCAGCGCGATCCTGCTCCGCAGACATGAGCATGACAGCATCACTTGCCGGCCCGCCAAGCTTCCTTCCCTCCCCCTGCCGATGCCGCCACCCCAACCCTCACCTCCAGCACCAGCAGGAGCTCTCACTCTCCTCCCGGCCCCCACCCCGCTGCCATCTGCCAGGCCGCGCACTGGCCTAGCTGAGCCCGGGAGTGGGCACCGCGCCACGGCAGCACACGGCCCTGCATGCCAGGCGGCCGGGGAAGCATGTGTGAGCCCTGCGTGTGCCTCGAGGTTGCTGCACCGCCGGGCTCCTTGGGCAGGGGGGTGGCCATGTGGCATGATTGGCAGGTAGGGGGAGCAAGGCCTGGGAGGTGAGGCCGGCAGGATGCACAGTTCTGCAGCTGCCCCAGCAGACCCCCAACCTGAGTCGGGGTGGGAGGGGTGGAGAGCAAGGAGCTGGAGGAGCCCGGCAGTAACTTGCAGCTTCCTGTGTTGCTGCTGAGTCAGTTCTGAGCACACCCAGAGGCATCCAGCGCCCCCTGTCTCCTTGGAAACACCTGGCTTAGTAACGAAGGTGTCACTCCCGTTCACTGGGCATTTACTGCACGAAGGCACTAGGTCTCTGATGGATAGCACTGAGGGCTGGCCACAGGCCCTTGAGTTATAGGTCACTGTCACCCCCATGATATGGTGGAGGAATTGGAGCTGAGGGAGTAAGGCTGGTTGCCTAAAGTCCCCAGGGTGGTGAGGGTCAAGGGTAGGACTCAAGTCCAAGGGCCAGGTTTTCTCTCCCAACAGTGCTGCGCCCAGGTCTCTGCTCTGCCGTACCCAGAGGCCCTTGCTTGCTGGCTTTCTGTGACCGGCATTTCCTAAGCACTGACCATTTGTTCGAAGGTACTAGATAACTTGAAGAGAATGAACAGCATCAGTGACCCAAGACTATGCAGCTTCCTGAATCTGAGGCGCTAGGAGACAGTGCTGGAATGTCTTCTTAGTTTCTGGGTATTCTGATGATCAGACAACACCGAGAACCTTTGGGGGATCCATGGTGTTCAAGCTCATGGAAATTATTCCTAGAGGTCGGTGTGGTCATGGAAGGCTCCCTGGAGGATGAACTCAACTGTGAGGGGATGTATCTGCATATGCATGTTGGGGTATATCATATCAGAACAACAGGAATGGTCAGCATGTGTCTGGGGAGGTCGGGAGGCCTCTTTAGTCAAAGCTCAAGGGCATGGAGTGAGTCCTCAGTTAGCAGCCAGAAAGCAAGGTGGAGAAGGTCACTGACGCCATCCCGAGAAGCTCCAATTATGGAACCGAAAATGAGATTTTGGGGAATGTGAACATTTACTGAGCACCTACTAAGTGCTGGGCACTGGTCCACATCCTGGGCACACAGGGTCTGAGTGCAGCACAGGGTCTGAGCAGGCCCGGCTGTGCAGCAGGAGCCAGCTTCACAAGGCAGCCCAGCAGACCAGGGACCTGCAGGTGTGGGGCCCAGGACTGAGGCACGGTTTGCCGGTGGGCTCACGGAGTACCTCCGGAGCGAGGCTGGGGGCCTGGGCTGGGAAAGGGCCTTCTCTTTCTTTTCTCCTGCAGCTTTGAATGAATGACACTTGTCCATGCCCCCCACCACCCCCCGATAACATCTGCTCAAACTCCTATATTTTTTTTTGGTCTCTCCAACACTTGGCTTTGAAATCAACCTTCCATCCCTCCTCCTCACTGAAAGCCTGCATAGCAATTCCCTCCAAGCTCCAGCCCTACCTCCTTGTGGCCAGGTCAGTGGCAGATGTCTAGTCCACCCCAGGCCCCTTCAGCCTCCCCCAACCTCATTTGATGCTCAAAAGTCCTGCAAAATATTTGCTCTGATGGTGCCTTTATTCTTCAGGAAGGTAAATATGAGTGATTTGTCTCATTCACACTCACAATTACTGTACAATTGGCCCGACGCAGCAGCATTAAGAAACTAATGTTTTTAAGTAAAAGTTAATTGATTGAAATTAGGCAGACAGCAACAGCTGTGAAATTGGCAGGGAAAAAAAAGATACTTATTTAACTGATGAAGCTCAAGTTAAACTGGGTATGGCTGTAAAACCACTTAGTCTGGAATTATGGGAGCTCTGTGTGTGTGTGTGTGTGTGTGTGTGTGAGAGAGAGAGAGAGAGAGAGAGAGAGAGAGAGAGAGAGAGAGAGAGAGAGAGAGAGACGGAGGGAGGGATGGAGGGAAGGACGGAGGGAAGAAGAGTAGGATTCCAGATTCCTCAAATCTCAGAATCTAGAGGTTCACCTGGCACAGCAACCCAAGCAAGGAGATCTCCGTCCTACCCTATTCTTCAATCCAAGGGTGCATAGAAAAGCATTGTCAACAGATTTTTTTTAACTATACAAGTTCTTCTCGAAACATGTCATTCTCGTTCCCACCGAAGCAGCTACCACCAGGGGAGTGGCCGGGACCCAGGCCATCACTGAGGGCATCCAATGTCAGATCCCCTCCTCTCCCACCCCACCTTGCAAGTTGACATTTCTACCAAATCTCTTTCTGCTCTCTATTTTGGGGACACCACCCAGGAGCCAAGGCAGGCATTAGCAAAATCGTGCATGGAGGCTCTGGCTGCAGAGCCACCACTTCCAGGTGATGTGTGGGAAATGCCTCACTGATAGAAATGCGAGAAGTCAGGCGTGGTCTGTGCCTGAAGATCCTGATGAACTTGGCCTGGCCCCAACCTCTGTAGAAGAAACAAACTCGGTAGAGATGGTAGACGATAACGGAGACATTGATTACAAATCTCAGCATGTATTAATACATTCCCTCCTTTTGTCCCTACATATAAAAAGAAATGACAAAAGGTATTTACATAGTGAATCCTTTTTGAGATACTTCCCTTCAATCAAACCAAGGTCAGTTGCAGAGATTGAATGAATCACATCTAGGTTCCTCATAAACTCAGGCGCTCACTACCTATTTGCCTGGATCTATCTTTTCTATGCCAGCCCATTCCTCCCCTGCCTCTGCAAGGTCTATGCTCAAGCCACATGTGCCTTCTTTCCTCTTTTAATGCTCCAGAATGTTCAGCCTGCCTTTGATTTCATCCTCCTGACTTTGGAATATTGGGTTTTAGCTGATCACACTGATGGCAGCCTCAGTTTCACCTCCACGTAGTCTCCCGCCTTAACTACAGCAGAGCCCACCTCCTCATACTGGCTCGCCCTGCACAGAGAGGTACATTATCCCCTCAGCACTAGGCACTCTTTTGTCCTCATTCCCTCTTGGTTTGTGACTGTTATTCATCTAAAGCAGGGGTCTGGGGCCTCCCTAGTGGTGCAAGGGGTTAAGCACTGCACTGTGAAGCACCATAGCCACTGCAGCACGATTTCGATCCCCAGCCAGGGAGGAGACCCACATGGCACAGCAGACCTCTCCTGTCTCGCCTGCTGCTCCCCTCAGCAGTGTATTTCAGTCTATCTGCCTGTTCTGCTCCCCACTTGTCTCTGGTGGATCCTCTCACCCCCTGTGCCTCTGGCCTGTACCCCAGCTCTTGTATGCATAAATAAATAAATATTTTAAAAATAATAAAGCAAGAGTCTGAACCCCGTGGCCTGTAGGCTAAATCCAAGCCTATTGTATGGCCCAAGAGGGAAGAATGCTTTTTAACTTTTTCAGCATTTGGGAGGGAAAGGAACATTTCATGAAATTCAAGTTTCAGTGTTCAGAATTCAAGTTTGCTGGGAGCACAGCCGTGCCCGATTACTCTGCCCGGCCCCACTTCCCCACTACACCGGCAGGATCGAGGTCGTGGCGGGAACGAACACACTGGGAATCCTCCAGCCTTCAGCACCTGACCCCGCACAGAACAACTTTCTGACCCCAGGTCCAGAATGATGAGAAAGCGGAGTCCCTGTCTGCTCTGCTCTCACCTCTGAACACGTCCTTGATTGTAAGTGTTTGCTCCCTAATGAGTCTGTTCTCTCCCGGCTCAGCCCTGCAGGTGCAGCCAAGCCCTGACATTCGGAAGTCAATCCAGACGCCCAGCCCCACCGTGAAGCTGGGGTGAGGTGAGCCTTTCTGCTCACTGGCTTAGCTTGTACTTCCTTTGTCCTCACACATCCTGGCAGGTAATTCCTATGGGGATGTGCATTTTAGAGAAGAGGAAACTGAGGCACAGAGGTCACCAGCTCAGGGTCACACAGCTTTTTGGCAACAAACAGAAACACAAGCTTTTGTAGTCTTCCCCAGAGCCTGCTCATACCACTGCTCTTGTAACTGTGTTCCCTTGTCTGTTTCCCTACTGAGGGGAGAGCTTCTGGGTGTGGCTGCGCCTTCATTTCTGTGACCCATGTCTGATCCAGGGGGGCTCAAAAGTGATGTCTGAGTGAATCCACGTCTGCCGCCCAAGACTCCTTGGGCTAGTCCACCATGTGCCTCCCCATGCTTCTGTCAAGCACTGCTCCTTGAGGGTTGTCAGGAATGCCCGGATGCTCAGTGGGCACGCAAGGAAACTGAGGCTCGGAGTTCTAGGGAACGCCTCAGACCAGAGAGTGACTGAATCAGGGTCAGAATTCAGGAGCCCCAACCTGGAAGTCTCACCAAATCTGGCTCTTTGGTTCAAGGCCGGGGAAACCATCTTATTGACAGGCACCCCTGGGTGTCGCCTTGAGAGGCTCTTTGCTCGCTAGAATGAAAACAAGACCAACCCCGGCAATTTGCCTGTGGCACGTCACCCTTGACTATGATTTTGCCTGACAGATACTGCCCAGGCACACAATGCAATTAAGTGCCAGGCTGCACCCCCATCCCGGGGAGCCCCTCCTCCCTCTTTCCGAACACACGCCTGTGCCCAAGGGCACCGGCTTCCTGAGCAGCCAGCCATGCTCTAAAGCACAAACAGGGTAGGAAATGAAAACCCCGGGAAGAGCAGATGATGCGGGCAGGAGGTGGAGGTGCCTCCACTCAGTGCGATCTGCTCGGCTCCTCAGGCTGGCAAGGAAGACTTAAGCATTATTTACTCAACCATGTGCGAGTTAAAACCAATATCTGCCTGCCATCTGTTCAGCCCAGTGACCCCCTCGGCATTCAGTCCCCCCAGTATGTCAGCAACATTCCTTCTCATGCATCTAGTGCTCCAGGCTCTGCCCCTCCCCCGGGGCAGGTGGGCAGGACAATAGCTCAGAGCTCGGTCCAGACAGGCAGCCCTGGAAGAAACTATTAAATCTCAGCAGTTAGCACTTGGGACTTCTTTTGCCCTATGAGGTTTCTTTCATATTCAGAAGAAGTTTTAGTGGGAGCCCTAATTTTGACCTCATTCAATTCCAAGAGCCCTAGTTCTGACACCAAACTAAAGTGTGACCTTGGGCAAGTCCTTTCTAGCTCTCAGGCTTGGTCTCCTTTCCGAACACACAAGGGTGTGGACTGGCTCCTTTTCAAAGCTTGTTTAAGCCATCATGCCTCCCAGTCCTTTCTTCTCCTTGGGTGGTATACCCCACTTCTGACTTAGGACCCTCATAGACATTACTAAGTTCTCCTCCTCCAGGGAGGTCTCTTCCCAAATCTGCACCCATTTACCTGTATCTGCCAGGAAGGCTCCCCGCCATGATGCCTTCCTGTTACCTGGCAACCATCATCACCACTCGGCTCTGTGAATCTGCCAGGTCCTGTCTTCCCATATGCACATACACACGTGCACACACACACACACACACACAGGCTAGTGAAGGAAGGACCTCAAGACTCAAAGGAACGCTGTAATCAGGAAACCTAGGGAGAGAGTCAGAGAATAAAGGACATCAAGTCAAGGATGAGGAACATCCAGGCCCCTGCCCCTGTGCTGACGCCAGGTTGCTTGCTGTGTGTCCTTGCAGAAAATCTTCCCCACTCTGGGCTGCAGTTTTCCCATTTGTTCAGCAAGGGCAATATGATTTCCTACAGGCTCCCCAGGTAAACACAAGATCTGGGTCTTGATGTCTTGGAAAATATGTGTAATTAACATCGCTTTGGAGTCACGGCCCTGTCGTGTTTCTCTGTGTGCAGAGAGGGGTGACGGCTGTGGCCAGGGCTAATTAGATGCAGCCTGTGTGAGAGCCCACTGTGAACATCTCTTCCCAACTTTATGTTCTGTGTGAAGCTTGCAGTTGGCCAGAGTGCAGGGTTTACTCCATAGAAGTGGCGAGTGCTACAATGTCAGGGATTTTGTCTTTCAGATCTGTTGCTTCTGCTTTATCAGCACACCTACTGCCTTCCAGCAGTGAGATGTCTCAGCAGGGACAAAACTTCCCCCTCTCCCAAGTTTCCTCCACTGGCATCTACCCCTGCATCCGGGAGCATCATCTACTGCCAGGGGAGCCGTGGGGTGGGCTTGCAGGAATGCAGGTGCAGAATGAGGGGGATGCCTGTTTGTGGCAGCCGGAACGTATCACACAGACTAGAGCATCTATATACTATTAAGGAAAACACGTTAATACCAGGATGTTAAAATATGTAAATAGCATAAACATGCACCACATCCTAATTACTGTTTTGCATTATCAAGTCATTTACTCTTTATGACATTTTATGACTGTTCAGCTGTGTCAGCAAACACTTAGCAGAACCTCCCACCATGGATGATGGGGCACATCTCTGGGTCTCCTGCGCTGGGGGCGGGGGTCAGGCCAGACAAAGCCGCTGCCCCAGGCGCCTGGGCTGTGGAGGAAGACCGCCCTCCTCGGAGCTCCCTTTGTGTAGACAGCATATGTTCCCACTTCCTAGCATTTTCCTTGTCGTTCTCTCATCCCGCTTCTTGTGGAGGCAGATTTATATGCAGGCTAATGAGAGCTGACATTTCTTGAGCTGGTTGCTGCACTCGCTGCATTGATTTAAAGCAGTGCAGGTGTCAACCAATCCTGGAACTAGTTTCCCTGCGCCCTTGTGAGCGGTGAGTTCGCTGCACCCTGCTTGGGTCGGGCACGGCACGCGGTTCAGGAAGGAGCGCGCTGGTCCACAGAGAAGCCTTTGCGTTCGGCGGCCACTTGGTTCTCCATACAGGCGGTCTTCAAGCTGTTCTCAGACATAATTTGACCCTCTCAGAATTAAAAAAAAAAAATTTACTTGTTCATTTAAAAAATTGGGACATTTCACATAAAAGTTCAGATTCCTGGCATGTCTGAAAAATCAGAAGACCCAGCAATGTTTATCTGACGTTAGTGGGAGGAAGTGCTTGGCTGGAGGGCTGGGAGGAGTGGGGGAGGGTGGGGGTGGGGGGCAGTGGGGCGGTAGGAGGAATTTGGCTGGCGATGATATTTCGGATAGCCTGGGCTCAAATCCAGGGCCCAGCTTCATTACTGGGTGGCTTTCTTAACCCCTCTGTGCTTGGGTCCCTTCAGCCACAGTCGGGGCGCCCACAGCATCCAGTTCTCGGCACTCAGGCAGCGCTTTGCACTTTCTAAGTGCTATGGGAAATTTGTGACTATGCTGCCTTTAGGTGGGGTGATCTCCCGTGTCAGACCCTGGACTTCCCCGGATGAAGACACAGGGTGGGTCGTCTGGCTCAGGGTCAGATGAGGCTGTGGGCCAGGGTGACAGTGAGGGGGCGGCATGGTGGCATCACGCGGAGCCGGTGGAGAGATGAGACAGGGAGGGGCGTTCTCCTCGTGCTCCCCGAATTTTACCATCAGCTGTTTGTATCTGTCATGGTCCAACGTGTTCTCCAAATGACAGGTTCACAGAGTGAATAATTCTGCACTGGAGATTATCACAGATCCGTGTTGCTAGCAGGAAGAGGGGAACAGATTGGTGAGTGGAAACAATTTCCATTAAAATGGGGTTGGGAGACAAAAGACTCACGGAGAACTAGGTTGAGCCGAAGGCAGGTGACACGGGATTCAAAACTTAATGAGCCTTAAATGCCATTGGACGAATATAACCAGAGACGCACGGTTATATCAGAAGGGCCCACACAGTTGCGTGCTTTCCCATAATACTCCATTTTTAAAAGACTCCTTAGAACTAACAAGCTAAAACTCAGTCAGATGAGGGAGTCAGAAACATTTGCAGCTAAGCGAGCTCTCGACCGCAGAAGGAGAGGCAGCCCCAGCCCAGCTGGCAGCTGGTGGCCCCGTGCGGGGACTCAGGCCCACACACTCGCCTGAATGCCTGTGCCTGGCAGCCTGGCCCTTTGCAGGTGCCCCGTGTCTCCTGCCTCCTCTGCCCACAGCCTCGGGGGGGATGCCCCCTCTGGCTTCTCAGCAGGGCAGGTTCTGTCGGTGTCTACGACAGTTGTGTTCCCTGCAGGGTGCCGCTGAGTGGCTGGGCTCAGCTAAAGGGCTTGCATTTGTCTAGTGCATAAACAGGGGAACAGATTCGTTTCACAGCTGAGCTTATGAGCCTCTGACAAGGCCACAGAGTTGGGGAAAAATGAAACCTCACCCTGCCTCTGAAAGGCCCCTGTGACAGCGTGAGTTCCCCAGAGCCTCCCTGGCTCCTCCAGCCCTCTTGGGCTGGCCCTCAGTGGGGCTTGTAGCGCATGACTCCGAGGTCAGGTCTTCTGGGGCAGTTACAGCGAGGGCATAATGGAGACACCAGAGCAGGCCGGAAAGCTCTCTCATCCCCCACCCCCGCACACACGATCGGTACTATATACACTTGGCCCTGACAATGCCAGTCCCCACAGCATCCCCATCCCCACGCCACTGTCCTTACTTTCGCCATAACCTGTGCCATGTCAGGGTTAGTACATTCAGACCCCTAAGCTCACCGCGGGCCGAGCAACAGTAGCTGCGAAGTCACAGGTGTGATGCGCTGCCTTTGTTATTTTCCACCAGACATTAAACCAGCTACCAACATGGAAAGTGTTGCATCATCCTGTAAATAACCAAAGATGAGGAAGGAAACTTCTGGAAAACTGATCTACAGGTGATGGGGAGAAACTATCACTGCACAAGAACTCGGAGAGGTCAGGACCAGGATGTGTGACCCAGGAGGATCGAATCAGAGCCAAGGTGTGAAAGAAGCAGCTCCTCTGGAAGTGGTTTAGAGACATAGTCCCTTCCTCCCCCCTCCCACCACCAGAACACTTGACCAATCTTACAAATTAAAGATATCAAGCATTTGGGGCTCAGAAATCCAGGCAAGAAATTGAAGCACTAAAGACCCAGGGAGGGATTAAGAAAGACAGGTGGCACAAGATTTTGTTTGGGAGGGAGGGAGGACTGTGTTTAAGAAAGTAGCTCCCAGAAGCTGGTAAAGTAAATTGAAAAAGAAAAGGAGGAAGAGGAGAAGGAGGAGCAGGAGGAGGACGAGGGGGAGGAGGAACAGGAGGAAAAGAGAGGAGGAATGGAAGGAGGGAGAGGAGGAGGAGGAGGAGGAAGAGGGGCTGAAAGGGCAAGAGAAGGAGGGGGAACAGAAAGAGGAGAACTAGGAGGAGGAAGAGGAGGGCAGGAGAAGAAATAGGAGGAGGAGAAGGAGGAGGGACAGGAGGAGAATTAGGAGGGGGGCAGGAGGAGGGCAAGAGGAGGAGCAGGAGAGAAGGAGAAGGAGGAGGAGAAGGAGAATTAGGGTAGGAGGAGGAGCAGGCAAATCAGACTGCATCACGCCTGCCCTGCTCGAGTCCTCCAAGGAGTGCCCTTCCTCTTCGGACATACTCTGGACGCCATAGGGCAGCCACATGGCTCTGTCACGCCCTCTGAGCTCATCTTCTCCCCTCTCTTCCCTTACATATATGTTCTAGCAAACTCGGTCTTCTTCTTAGCCCATGTCAAGCTGATTCTCATCCTGGATTTGGGGCACATTGTTCCCTTGAAGTGGATGTGGTCTCTCCTAGAACATTCCGTGGTTTCTTTCCTCAGCTCCTTTAGCACTCTTCTTTAGGACTTCCCCAGACCCCTCTGTCCCTCCTTGGTGTCCTTCATCACAAGTGCCATCAGCTGCCAACATACTGCATGTGTTTTCTGTTTTACTTTCTGCCCTCTCTCTAAGCAACATGAAAGCAGGAGCCAGACAGCCTCATGCACCGCCGCACCCCTGGACCCAGCACATTGCATGGCATGTTGGGATTTACAGTCCTTATTGAATGAAGGAATCAATGAATGAGTGAGTGAATGAAGGCACAGGAGGCCTGGGGCCCATGTTATTAATAAGTTGAAGATATATTTCACTCAGATTTATAAAGAGCATAGGGCTCATTTATATCAGCAAAGAGAAGTGTGCAAATTCAGCTTGAAGTGAAGACTTCCCAGAATGGGATTGGGAGACCCTGGGCCACCTAGATTTGGCGGAAGACAAAGCACAGGTCAGGGGAACTAACGGTCAACTTGACATGGCCCTTCCTCAAGGAAACCGCAGGCCAGAAGCACAAGACAGACACACGCACACGCTCTGCTGTTCTGACAATAGCAAAATGACATAAAACACAAACCATGGATAAACTTCAGAAGGAACAAATGAGCTTTGGTATCTTAGCTGACTGAGACAGTAGCCTGTGTCCCTGTCAGCTGATTTCAACAGGAGGATGTTAATTATATTGCTTAATTACACCAGCGCACATGGGGGTTTTTCTTAACATTAATTCCCGCCTGGGTTCCTGATATTTGCCTTCCATTATTGCCAAGCACTGGAGAGGAGCAACAAACACAAGACGGGTCTTAATATTTGGAATCCTCAGCCCGCTGTGTTATTTGCCTTTCCACTTGAAGTCTGGGGTTCCAGCCCTTCATCTGTTCCCCAGACCTGTGAGTTGATCTGCAGCAACCAGGGGGACAGTACTTGGTGTGATGCATCCAGGGACCGCAGACACCGGGAGCTTCTCATTTAAACTGCTCCACGGTCACTGGAAGGAGATCACCAGAAAGCACCTGTGGCTCCGTTTCCTCATTGTTAAAAGGACGCTAATGTGTTTTCCACAAGTGATCAAATTTTTCACCAGGATATTTGCTTCTGTGCCAAGTCACATGATGACATACAATGTAACTTGCCCTTAAAAATAATATATATATTATTTTTATTCCTTCACCCAGGTCCAGATTAGCATATGTGTTTCATTAACATTTCATTAAAGCCATGATGTGTAAAAAGCTATTTCTCAGAAATTACATTCCTACATATCTGTTAAGGAGTGCCAATTTGCACGTGCTAGGTAAATTATTTTAATTTTTCTAGTGAGATCTTCTATGAAATCTTTGAAAGTGGAATTAATGGGAACTAGTTGAAAGCTCTCAACCAGCTCTCCACCAAGGCCCAGACTGGGAAGCCCACTGGGATTGCTGTTGGAGGTGGGATAGGTAAGCACATCCTCTGGGCTAACATGCATCTTCTGCAGGAGAAATTCACTCATAGGAGACCGGTGGTGGGCTGCTTGGCCAGTTACAGCAGACTTTACTGCCACACGGCAAAGAAGAAAAAAATATCTAGAAAGAGATGGCCATAGGGGCCTCCCTGGTGGCTCAGTGGGTTAAGCACTGCACTATGAAGCAAACCAGAGCCACTGCAGCTCAAGTTTGATCCCTACCAGGGAGGGGACCCACAAGGCACAGAAGACCTCTCCTGCCTCGCGCGCTGCTCCCCTCAGAGTGTACTTCAGTAGATCTGCCTGTTTTGCTTCCCACTCTTTGATAAATCCTCACACCTGCCACACCTCTGGTCTGTACCCCAGTGCTTCTATACATAAATAAATCTTTTTTAAAAAAAGAGATGGCTATAAAGCAGAGAGGGATTTTAAGTGAGCATTGCTTTGGTTATTATCCTATGATTACATAGCCTGAAAGAGGATTAAGAACAGGTTTTGGCTCTTGTTCATCAACACACATGGCAGATGGCTCTTGCCTGCAGTGAGGTTTCCCAGACCTCCCTCCTGGCACAATTTTTGCCACATTCTAGTGATCTTTGCCCTATTGTTCACCTAATAATTTTACCTCAGAATGATTCATCTTATATATATAAACTTATTTATAAAGAAATTTTCACACCGTTCACAAAATCAGCATCAATGACATGTCCACGTTGCTTGTTAAAATGAAATGTCTATGTGTGTCCAAGAACCAAGTCATCCAACATCATGGCCAGTGCAGTGACTCTGTCATGCCCTGCACCCCACCCCACCAAAATATCTTCACCCAGAACAGATTGAATATTGAAAATTTATGATAACAACTTGGTGACGCTAAAGTCATAATGGAACTGGTAGACATTTGTAACTGGCAAAGAGTAGTGACAATTACTGTAGTCTTTAAAAATGTAAGAACTAAATAAAAGCAGGACAAAAAACTTGGCATAACCTTTCCTGTCCTTCAATTGTCCAACTAGTGGCAAGAAGTTATTCTCCCCTCCCCTGTGTGCAGTAGTGCTGGGTCCTGCAGAGCCCCAAACTATCACAGGCCCTGAAATCTCAAGCAAGGGGGTGTCCCTCTGAAGAAGTCCACCCCCCAGCCTTCCACATGGTTCTGCTTCTCCACCATCCCCAAGCCTGGGGGGCATCCTCTCTCTTTACAGGGGTCGGGATGGGCATCCTGCTTTTTGCCTCCTCCTGTCTTCAATGATGTGTCTCTTACCTGGTTCTTCCCCATTAGAACTTAGAGCAGGAAGCATCAGCAGCCAAATGCTTAACTGTGTGCATGGAAGGGCTTAGTCCTCCCTCTACGAAGGCAAATTGGGCAACATCTGCTTAGGGGTAATTACGGATCAACCACCTCTATCCTTGCACAGCAGCAGAGAGCAAAATTTGCCATGGAAAATCAAGCTGCATTCCATGCACCACCAACAAAATCCTAACACGATTTGACTTTTCTTGGGGCATGCTGTGCCTGCACCCCACTTCCATGCATGGACACCACAGCCTGGAACTGGCACAGCCCCTGCCCCACTCACCACAAGTGAGAAGTAGAAGCTCCAGGAGGTTGAGTAAGGGGACGAAGGGTGTCCGTGGGTCAGTCAGGAAGAGCAAGGTCCAGACTTGACCCCCAGCCTATTCACCTCATTGCGACTTTCTTGAGAGCCTTGAGGCTTCCAGGGTGATTTGTGGATCAGCAGCACCTTGCAAATTGCAAGTAACTCTACCAAGATCGGACATTATTATTTTCTGATGCACAGCACTAATTATTCGTAGAGGTAAGAGCAACAAAGGAGGTGATAGGACAAACTCCATTTCTCCTGATCATTCAGTGAACACCAGGATTAAAACTGTACTCTGGCCATGAAGCTCATCCTGGCTACTGATGCTCACACTAAAGGAACGGCATAGAAAATTCTTTTCTAATCATAAATGAATATGGGACAAAAATAATATTGGTAACACCCATGGCGGCCAAGCAAGTTCTTTCATACCTTGCAGGTGGGAGAGGTGATTGGAACATCCTTTCTGAAGAAGTGTGGTAGAATAGACTGCAGTTTTTAAAAGCATGCAATTCATGACCAAGAAAGCTATCATATAGATAGCTGTTTCGGAAGATCCTTACCCAGAGAGGCAACATCAAAAAAGTTTGTTTGGAGAACAAAAATCAGAAATGATCCCATGCTAGTGAGCAGGGGGTGACTGGATGTATTAGCACATCCTAGCTGTGGGGTTCGTGCAGCGGATAATAAGGTGACAGCTTTCTTGACTAAGAGGATGGGAAAACCTAGCAGACTAATGGGCATATTATTTTCCATTGTCCATGTGTTAGCTGTGCTTTGAAAACCTGGAGGAAAAAAAAAAAACTCTGTTTTACAAGTGTGCATGTACATTTATTTGCAAAGCAGTAGAAACTGGGGTAGAAGAACATGAGCCAAACTGATTAAACTGATCAACTAGTAGGTACAAAATGTTTGCACTGTTTGACTTCTTTTTACAGCAAGTATATTCATGTAACCCAATAACTAAAAATCAACAATGAATAATGTTCATTAAATAATCTTTAAAATACAGATATGTGGGTGAACTATAAAGAAAATATACACAAATTAACAGGGTAATCATCATCATTTTGACTTTAGCATAATGTTTTTGTCTTTTTCTTGCTTTTATATTTGTTTTTTAAATAAAATTGGGAATTTTTATATTTTGTTAAGTACAGTTATTTCCAGTGCTATTATAGCATTCCCTTTTAAATTTACTTAATTTTAAGGGACAGCATTTTAGTTATATATATTATGTATTATATATAGCATAACTGTGTGTATGCCATGGCAGATTTATTATACTTATGTATTTTATCTGATATAAATATATTATATATACCTATTTGATATTTATATATAATTTTAGGTAATACCCTAGTTATATATTCCAATTATAGGTATTATAGTATAATTATAGGTATTCTACATTAGTATATAATGTAGTCATTAGAAATTATATTTGTATTAAGTTATTATATATTATATATACTAATATATATGATAGTATATATCATCATCTTTCTTGTTGAATGAATCTTCTTTCATGATATAATATTCTTCTCTGTTCCCTGGAACACTTTTTGTCTTAAGGTCTGTTTTCCTGATATTAGTATAGCCACTCCCACGGGCTCTTGGCTTCTGTTTGTATGGATTATTTCTTCCCCATTCTTTTACTTTCAGCCTATATTTGTGTTTGAATCTAAAGTAAGTTTTTGCAAAGGCTTCTAATTGGATGAATTTTTTATCAAGTCTGACAGGACTTTCTTTCCTTTTAATTGGAGTCAGTTCAATGTTGGGGTTTCAACAGCAACAATTTATATTGGATTGCTTTTATTTTTCTCTATGGACCATACTTTCTTTCTTTACAAGATTTATAATTTCCCATTGCTAAGTGGACATTTTGAATATCAAGCGTAGAAATTCTGGAGGTCAGCTACTCTCCTCCTCCAGGTTTGTTGTTGCTTCTTGAGGTAGTAGTTATTTATTCGTGACTTCTTGGAATTATTGGGTTGTCGGAAAAGTCATGACCTATATTTTCTAGTCTATTCTCTACAAAAATGAGCCATGGCTTTTCCAACAACCCAATACTTTTGTTAAGTCTGCATTCTTTATCATTCACGGCACTGAAGTCTCTGCTCCATAGCTTAGTGGTGAGATAATGATTGGACAAACTAGATCAAGGGCTGGAATAAAAGAGTTTCCAAGTCTTTTTTTTTTTTTAAAGATTTATTTACTTATGCATTTAAGAGCTGGGTACAGGCCAGAGTCACGGGAGATGAGAGGATTCACCAGAGACAGAGTGGGGAGCAGAACAGGCAAATCGACTGATACACACTGCTGAGGGGCGCAGTGGGTGAGACAAGAGAGTTCTGCTGCGCCATGTGGGTCAGCTCTCTGGCCGGGATCGAACTCAGGCCGTTACCATCAAGGTGGTAGCACTGAGACTTAACCCCTAGGCCACCGAGGAGGACCCCCCTTTTTTTTAAGACTTTTAAATTTTTTCTTATATTACTGTTTATTTCTGTACAATAATTGATTTTTCCAGTCATGTGTAGTCCCCTTAAGTCTCCCATCACCACATAGTCCCTTGTGCTCTTCCCTCCATTATTTAACCCATCTTCCTCCCTTTCCCTTGCTGTATGCTTCATATCAATGATTTGCCTTCAAGTTTTGTTTTGTTTTTTTTACTTTTTGTTGATGCATAACTATGTTTATTGCAGCACTGTTTATAATAGCTAACTAAGACATGGAAACAATCTAAATGCCCCAAAACAGATGACTGGATCAAGAAGATATGGTTTATAAATTCAATGGATACTACTCGGCAATCAAAAAAGATAAACACCTGCCATTTGCAGCAACATGGATGGAACTAGAAGGGATTATCCTCAGTGAAATAAGTCACTTACAGCAGGCTGTTTTTCAAGGCTACCCCTGATCTGGGGAAGCAGGGATGGACCAGGACCAGCTAAAACATGACAGGATTGTTCTTATCTGCTATTCCTTTTGAGTAAGCTTTCTCTGGTTGCTATGAGCTTTTGGTTTTTATTCAGTTAATACTGATCATTTTACCATGTTTTCATTGCTTTCAGGGCTGGTAGGTCTTTAGAATCCTTTACACCATCATTTTTGCTGACATCAGTACAGAAACGTTTAAGACACTGTATTTAATGATTGCATAATACTTATTATGATTTCCTTAAGCACTATTGGATTGATGGACACTTAACAGTTGCCACTATTATTTATAATTTATTATTAGTATATCACGGATAGTGCTGTTACACTTGCACATTCACCTTTGTCACGCCTCTCATGATTTTCTTAGCTAGATTCCCAAAGTGAACCTGTAGATGACAAGATATAAGCTTCCAAGGCTCACAACATATGCTGTGAAAATAATTTCTATTATGATCTGTTCAAAAACAGACAGTAGGCCCAAAATGGACTCCCTATGTGAAAGCCCACAGCTAACCAAGACTTACTGTTTCAACCTTCCAGAAATGGAACCTTAAGTCAATCAAGAGTCACCTGTCCACACTAGTTAGGTCACCCACCTGATCTTCCCCATCCCCAAGTCCTGCCCTCCCCATCAGGGAAGGAAATCTGCAGTAACTAATACTTTCTTGTCTACAACCTCCTTGTTCCTACTCCCGTCTGCTTATAGAATCTCTTGACCTGCATAGCTCATTGGAGATCCTTACTGTCTACGAGATTGACTGAGGCCCAATTCATGGATCACTGAATAAAGCCAATAAGATCTTTAAAATTTACTCAGTTGAGTTTTGTGCTTGTACAGCAAGTATCATTTGTGCATCAACTAGCCCTGTTTGCAAGTATCGCCTCACCCCAACTTTGTCCCCCGTGAGAATTATCATTTCAGACATTTACTAAATGCGACGCAACGCTGGTGCCTGTGCCTGGATCTCCCTGGTGCTGGGCAGGCCTGTGTTCAGCGTCGCAGATGAAGACGTGCAGGAGGCGCTGCACTGGAGCCAAATGCAGAATCCATAAAGAGGAGGCCACGGATGCTTCCAGCAGAAGTGTGATAGGATCAGCCTCTTGGCAGATAGAGTCCCATTTTTATCCAAAAGGCTAATACACTTTTTTCAATGAATATAAACAAACAAAATACGACATTTGTGGATGGGACATACGTGGATAGATAAAAATTGCATCCTCATTGTTTTGTTTTGCCTATGTCTGATTATAGCAAGGCCAAAATATTGTGGTCTTCGTTCAAATTGTGACATCCATTTCTTGTATGAATTCCTTGTCAATATTCTAGCTGTGTCTGCCATTTTGTTTAGAAGAACTGTTCAAATAGTAAGAGTAGTAAGAATATTAACCCATATCAGTAATGCTAACTAGATTTATTTTATTGAGGTTATACTGGTTCACATCACTGTTCACATATTAGAAGTATAGGCTCCCCCCATCAGGTGTTGCTATCATATTGCATTCAGCACAAGATACAGTCCCCCATGATCATCCACTGTGAATAACAAAATATTTGAAAATACAGATCTCTGTAAGTATGTCTCACACACACACCAAGTTCTCTTCGGTAGTCCTGGTAACTCTGTTAGCGTCATATCACTGCTGTAACAAATGACCACAAACTTAAGTTGCTTAAAACAACACAGACTTACTCTAACATTTGGGGGAGGGAGGTTAAAATATGCAGCATCTAGGTGTCTGTGTGGCCATCTCCTGGGGGTTCTGAGGGAAGAAACTGGCTCCTCTCCATTTTAGCTTGGAACAGCCACCCCAATTTTTGGCTGTGGCCTTTCATCCAGCTTCCAAAGTACCTCTGTCCAGTCTCTGCTCCTGTTATCACAGCATCTTTTACGATTGGGACTCCACCCCTTTCACAAGGATTGCTGTGATTACATTAGGCCCACTCAGAGATCCTCCCCCAGCTCAGGATCTAACTGAATCACACCAAAGTCTCTTTTGTCACATGGATTAGAGTAAACAATTAATAGGATGTATAGTTACATAGATCTAAAAATACAATAAGGAAAATGAGTGAATCAAGCTATTTTTTACCTTCCACACAACAGACAGCCCATACAGATGGGACTTGCGTTTGCAATAATGTATGGATGTGCAGCTGTGGACACTTAACTGTGCAAAGGGGCCTAAGCAGGGGACTTGCTGTTCTGCCTCTCTTGGTGTTTCAGTCTCTTGCTTTGTCTGCCCGCCTGTGTATATGGTGGGTCTCAGCATTAAAGAGCTGCAAAAATCACCAAAGGCTCCAAATTCTCTTTCTGTCTGTAAGAACTGACGATGAACCTACCTGGTCTGGGATGGTTGCACAACAGATAGGTAGACAGACAGACAGACAGACAGACAGACAAGGAACTGGCTCATGTGATTGTGGGGGCTGACATGTCCTAAATTTACAGGGTAGACTGTGAGACTAGAGACCCAGAAAAGAGCTGATGTTGCAGCCTTAAGATAGCCCAGTGACGGATGTTTTCATCTCTGCGGGACCTCGGGTCTTTCTCTTCAGATTGACAGCTGATTAGATGTGGCCCACATACATCATGGAGCATTACACGTAAATTTTTTGAATTTTGATTTAAAAAATTAAGTTTACCGATTTAACTGACATAAATATTACTGACATAAAAAAAATTGTGTTGTTATATTTAGACTGTTGTTTGACCAAACACCAACTATCATAATCTACCAAGTTGACGCATTCAAAGTAACCGCAGTACCCTAAATGGTGACATTCACAAGTCGCAGGGGTTAGGGTGTGGACATATTAGGGAGCCCAATATTCAGCATCCTATGACAGCCACCTAGGAAGAAAAGGGGTATGTCCTCTTTTGAGAAAAAGTAGATGCTAATTCAGACTAAAACACTCCAAAATTCTCTCATCAGAATCTTACAGTAACAGAAGGCATTTTTCCCATGATTCCTTTTACCTTCATTATGTGCCGTTTTGAGGAGAATTTCATATCATATTATCCTCAGTAATAAAAAAGAAAGATATGCTTCTCTGATTAAAAGCCTTTTTTTCCATACTTTTGAAGAAGAAAAACCTCTCTCTTTCTCTTGAAATGCTATTCTTGGCAGGAAATATTTGATCAGCTCAGGCTCCTAATTGGATAGGGATGTGACAATTGTGGTGCTTTTCCGTGCAGACAGGGGACTTCTGGAGAACAGGGGACACATTGAAGCTGGAATCTGCTCCTTTCAGTTTCTCACAACATTTGAAAATGACTGTGAAATAGCAGGATTCCCAGGGAATGGTTCCAAGTTGTTAGAACTTCGATCCTGAGCTGCCTGCTTCCCTCTAAGACAAAAGAAGCGGAGATTCAGGGGAAGATTCTGCTTGACAAGAGAATCTTGCTTCTGTTAAAAACATAAAATAACATCCATTGCTATTACCTGACTGATTAATTCGGCTTCATCTTCCTTGCTCCCACAAATCTTTTTTCTTCTTTACCAAGGGAATTTTAATTGCAATGAAAATTTTTGTGTGTCTCACTCAATATATCATTTCCAAAAGTCTTGGGTTATGGGAGACTGGGTTAGATCCTTTTGAGACTGAGGATTTGGTCTGGCCTTTCAGCCCCTACTTAGATGGACTAAGATGCCCTGAGTTTTGGGAACATGAACTGTTCTCCATGTGGCAGATTATGTGGAAAATAATCATAATAACGACTGATGTCCCTTAAAGACCTACCTGCACCAGGCCACTGTTGAATGCTTGACATACATTATGCTGGTTTTTACCTGAAATATCCCTGCCAGACAGAGTCTGGCGTCACCCACATTTAACACACAAGGACACTGACGCTTTGATGCCTGAAGGGTTCATCCTGGTAAAGTTCCACATCATCAGAGTTCAGAATTCAGGTCTTCAAGTCCACAGAGATCCTTTGAGCCCTGCTCTGAGCTTAATTCTCCCCCCACACACACCCACAAAACAATTTCTATATTGAAGTCCCTCAATACCTCAGAGTGACCTTATTTGAAGAGAGGATCTTTACAGATGTAATTAGTTGAGGTAAGATGAGGTCATCCTACACGAAAACGACATGGGCTCTGGTTCAACGTGATCGGCATACTTAGAAAAAAGGGACATTAGGACACCGAGACAGACACACATAGCGGGAAGGTGATGCGGACAGGCACAGGGACAAGAGGCCATTTAGGAATCAAGGAGAGAGGCCTGGAGCAGCCTTCCCACAAGAAAGACCTACTCTTTCCTTGACTTGGGAACTCCAGGCTCCAGAGCTGTGAGGCAATAAATTTCTGTGCTTTAAGCCCCCAATCTATGGTGCTTTGCCATAGCAGCCCCAGCAGAAACACCCCTAAAGCACAGAACTTCGAATACTCCGCTCTGCTGGGTGGAGCTGGCACTCGCCCCAGGGTGCGGCTCCTCCACACCAGCTTATTCCCCGACTCAGGGGACCCTAACATGCTTCCAAGAGAAAGGGTCTCAGCACGGAGTTTCCTGGAGCGGGACACACCAGGACCTGAAGAACCCCTTCAGCAGGTGGGGATAAAGCCCTGTGGGGGAGCGAGCAGGCAGAAGCCAGTGGGGCCCCGGGGGGAGAGGTCAAGCGTGCGTGCCCTTGCCCTGCAGTGCGTTGCTGGTTGAAGGTGAGGACACGCAAGCAGGGGAGTCCAAAAGCACCAAGACATGTGCGCCTACTTCCTGTTCCGCCAGCGCAGGTCCTGGCATGGGGTTAATTGCCCACTTTCCCGACACTGTACCTGGAAACCTTCCCAGACTGCACATCTGTCAGGGCTGGGCGGCGCCCCCTCTGGAGGAGAAATCCGAGGGAGGGCTGGGAGGTGGACAAGTCAGCTTCGCCCCACACATCTAGGCTGCCACAGCCAGCACCTGGGCGGCCTCCCCGCGGCCCCCTCCTCCCCAGCCATCTGGCCCAGCACCATCTGCTGGGGCAGTGGGGTGTTCAGAAAGGCTCTGCTCCCTTTTGTCAGTTTGGATGTTTAACTCTCTACGTAGCTGAGCTAATGGGCTCTCAAAGAGTCATGGCTTCCCCCACAGAGGCTAGGGGGCTGGCTCCTGTTCCCCAGGACACAGGATTAAGAAAGGAGCTGACACTCAAATTGTGCCTGCTCTGTCTTCTTCAGGGAATGGGTTGTTTTCACTATTTGTTATCTTGCTTAACTCCTCCAGTCATGGGGTGGAGTGGAATCTCAAGATCCCCATGGCATGGATGAGAAAGGCAAAGCTCAGAACACCACCACGACTTGGCACTTGAGGACCTAAAACTCAAAACCTTGACTGTGAGGTCCCTTTGCCTGCTGCTCCCACCGACCCTCTCCGACATAGTGAAGGGCTGGTGTGGAGGGGAAGGGGAGAAAAGGAGGGGAAGGTGGGGGAGGAGGGAGGCCAGGGAGAAGGGGAAGGAGGGGAAGGGGGAGAAAGAATAGGGGAGAAGAGGAGGAGGGGGAGGAAAGAAAGGGGGGCAGAGGCGGGTCCTCTGGAAAAAGGATGTGCCCCACTGTGGCGGGGGCTCCTCCCCAGAGAGAGCGCTGAGCACCAGCTCTGGGTACCAGCTCAGGGCCCCTGAGAAAGGAAACGCGGCTCCTCAGGTGGTTTTCTTGGCCATAGGGCCTCACACAGGCTCATGGGCTGTTGTGTTTGCAGTGAGCATTATGGTGTGGGGGGTAAGAGGGATCCTGGAAATGTTGCTTTACATACAAGTCTCACAATTTCATACTTTTAAAAAGATCTAGAGCATTAAAAAACAATCTAGAGTCACCAAAACACTAGTGGTATTGAAGTGGAAAATGTCAGGCTGACCTGCTGATTAGCTGAAGTTGGGACACAGTCCACAGACTGAACATTTCAGGGAACATCTGGTAACTCTCAAGGCCACGCGCACCCTGATTCATGCACCCCAGGTGACTGCACCCCTTCTTTGGTTAATAGATGCTCTGTACCCTCTGTCGGGGCTCAGACTTTGAGACACAGCTCTGAGACCCACCAGCGTAAATGAAAAACTTCCTCCTCCTCTCTGAGTGGCGCCTGCTTCTCTGACAGAATTCTGCCCTAACAGTATCATTAGGGCATGCGGTTTTGCTCCAACAAGTCCTGAAAGGTGGAAAACTGTCCTTCCTGCTTTCTGGAGCGACAATCTCAGAACCACCCTCATCTCTCTCCTCTGCAAAAGGCCTGCGAGCATGCTGGCACACATATCAGCCACTGAGACCACAAGCTGAGGCATAAGCAGGGTTCACTCATTTGGGTGTTACCCTATTGTTTAAGTCCAAAGAAGCACCAGAGAAAACATGTGGTCACAGTGCCTGGGAGCCCCCCCCACATGGAGACATGGCCCATTCATTGCAGCCCTGTAAGGGGATGGGTGCTGCTCTGGTACTTCTTACATGCTCGCCTCATCACATGCCTTCCATCACATTCCTTCCACACCGTGGTGTCACGTGCCCAGCCTGCGCAGAGTAAGAGGCTCCGATCCTGGGGTTTCCCTGATGGTTCAAGGGGTTGAGCACCACACTGTGGGGCTTCTACAACCACTGCAGTGCAAGTTTGATCCCCCGCCAGGGAGGAGACCTACATGGCACAGCAGACATCTCCTGATTCGCCCGCTGCTCTGCCCAGCAGTGTATTTTGGTCGATCTGCCTGTTCTGCTCCCCACTTTGTCTCTGGTGAATCCACTCACCCCCCGTGCCTCTGGCCTGTACCCCAGCTCTTGTATGCATAAATAAAACATCTTTAAAAAATATTTATTAAAAAAAAGAGGCTCGGATTCTCGCCTACAGATCACATGTCTATCTAGTCTGTGTTCAAAACAGGACCCCAAGCCTGAGCACATGCACCCCACTGACAAGGACAGGCTGGTGGCAGGAGGTCTCTGCAGCTTCATGTGTGTGACCACAGAGGCTCAGGAGACATTCGTACCTTCCTGCCAAGTGAGCATCCCACCTGTGGTTCTTGGTCATGGCTGTGTATTAGAATAATCTGGAAGGATTTTTAAACATGTTTCAAGTCAGGAACTGACCTTGGGGTTTCTGATTTCCTTGTCTGAGGATGGGCAGTCACTTTGGGCATGTTAAATCTCCCCAGGGTTGAGAGTGTCTGTTCTGGAGAATGAGAGCGGGGGTCACTCACCTTCTCGGCCAGGAGAGGCACTGCCCCGCCCACCTACCCATCTAGGTGGTGAGTCTGTTGGTTGGGTTAGTGCTTTTTCTATGTGGCCTGACTCCCTGGCCTCTGGCCTGTGGCCAGAGGAAGGGGGAGGAGTGGCTATTGGGTGGGGGAGCCAGAAGAGGACGCATGAGGAGAGGGGTGGTTCACATCAGGTTGAGTGAGCAGCATAGGGCTGAAATTCAACAGTTAACACAATGGCAGCCCAAGCCCTCTGGAGGACAGAGAGAAGAAGGCCTCTGGGCTTGCCGCGGGTACAGAGAGCAGATGTGGCAGATTTAATGACTTCTGTGTCCGGTGCAGCTCCCAGGTGAGTTACACACCCAGCCTGCCCCTTACTCGCCCTGGCCCTGTATGCCCTTAAGGGCTGAGGGTGAGGTGGGAGTGGGGCCTGCACAAGGCACTGGGTGGGCCCCCCTGAGCTAGGTGTCAGGGCCCTGTTATTCCTGGTTCTTCTTTGTCTTCTGTGAGCTTCCACAAGTCTCTGCCCCTTCTTGCTTCGTCCACAAACCTCCGAGAGGGACTCACTTCTTTTACTGGTCTCCTGGACTCACAAGATGAGGCTGGAGGCGCTCTGGAGACGCACATGGGGCTTCTATGGCAGAGACTTGAGAACAGGCAAGGACGGGCCACAGAGAGTAGGGAGCAGCTGCTGGCACCCTCGTTCATCACACAAGTCACTGACTTTTGCTGGGCAGCTCTTAACTCACTTACTGTCTACACTGTGAGGCATTTAGCATCAGTGCACCACTTTTATAGAAGAGAAAACTGGAGGAAATGCAAAACTGACTCCCCCCCAGATTGCTGTCTCCTGGAGCTGAGCTCTCAGCCCCCAGGGTGGCTGCCTCTGTGGTCAGAAGCTTGCATTGTGGTTAAGAGCCCAGACTGTGGCCAACTGACTGGGGCTCAAATCCTGGCACCCACCCTGCCTGGCACCCACCCTGAGGACCCTGAGATCTTCATCAGAATTTGGAAAACATAAGCAATTAATGCTTCATCCTAGAGAATGAAGCTGTCAGCTAGGCTCTGTGAGCCATTCCTCATCCCCTTTAGGGCGAGTGCTATTCTTTAGTTCCCTCTGTCCCCAGGGGTGACCAAAGATAAATTGACGGGCAGAGGAGAGCAGAGGGGCTGCTGCCTCCAGAGCCGTGGGTGGGGGCGGGTGCAGTTGCCAGTGGGCCCAGGTGTTGAGAACGCATGCCTGGCCCTGAATCAGGCCCCAGCCCCGAGGGTGTCCAGGCCTGTGCTTGTTTGCTAGAAGCACATCCTGGCTTCCTAGAGGGGAGCTCTTGTGGCCCAATAATGGGCTGATCTGGGGGTGCAATGGCTGTGGTGAGCTAATACAAAAATAGATCTGTTTCCCCAGCCCTTTTATTCCATACACAATGGGATCACCGGGCCACTCCAGCTTCCTCTTTCCAATGACAATGATGCCATCAATACCCTCCTGGGGACATCTTTATTTAAAGGCTGGAGGTATGAATTTTATCACTGCAGATAATCCTACTGGTCAGAAAATATTCTAAACAAAGTAAACCACTCCAACTGCCCACTGAGGCCCACTTGCTAGAAAGGAACAGGCTTTCATCAGCTGGGTCCTCCTCCCCAAGTCCCGGACCAAGGCTTTCCAGAAAATCATGAAGCTTGACCTCAGCCTTGGAAGTGTTAGTAGGCAGAATGAGCGGCACCCCCGAACCCCCAAACCTGCCTGCCTAAGTGGGTTCTCCCATCTGCCATATAAAGACAAAATAATACTGTTTAGTATGTAATGGAACAGAACTTTAATACTATTAGTATGCAAGAGAGAGGAGGGGGGAGAGGAGGGGAGGGGAGGGACAGGGAGGGGAGGGGAGGGAAAGGGAGGGGAGGGGAGGGGAAGGGAGGGGAAGGGACAACTGTTAAAATAGTTTCCCCATGAAACACCCAGTTATGCATCCCATTGTGGGTTAATGTCTGACCAAACAGGGCTGGCCCAAAGCAAGACCACTGAGACCAAAATCCTGCCACAGCCTATGGCACCTTCTGGTAGAGACCACAGAAAAGGGGCAGAAGGGGCCAGGCAAGTCTGGGACAAAAGGAACAAAATCAAAATCCAAGTCAAGATAAAGGCTGCCATTGTCAGCCTCCCCATGTGTCACTCACCCACGTCTCTGTCTCTTTCAAGTGTCTCTGCCCATGTCGCCCAACTCACTGGTGTAAGTCTGAGGCTGAGAAGCACGCATGGCTTCTTTACATGTCTCTCTGCTCCACCAGCCTCCTCCTGGTCTTCTCCTTGCTCTTCTTTTCAATCTTTTCTCCCAGTCATTTCTCACTGCTCAGCCCCATTCTTCCTTGGGTGCAGCAGGGAACCTGGAACCCCTCTTCTATGGATGTCCCATGTTTACAAGAACACCTGGAACTGAATTCTAGTTGAAACTTGAATTTTACAGTTGGGGAAACTGAGGCCCAGAGAACGTAAGTGCCTTACCTAAAGTCACAAAGCAGGTATCTGAGGAAGGACCTGAAGATGAAGCTCTTTCCTCCCCCACCTCAGCGTCCCCAGAGCAGCCAAGCTTCCCTGCTGGTGTCCAAGGGGTTCCGGTGGCCCCGGGCACCGAGCCCCATCAGGTGATACTGATGCATCCAGCGGGAAAATTACTCCCTTTTCAATTTTACTTTTCCCTCAGGATTACAGCAGGGGGAGTGGAGGCACCAACCTGCTTCTCATTCCCCTGTAAAGGTGTTTCTCTCCCTCCGAGCAAACACAGAGCAGACTGTGACTAGGTGAGAATATCTGCTTTGCACTTAATAACATTGTTTCGTTTTCATTGTGGTTCTTTTGAATGTTACCTAACCTAATATTACTCGTGTTCTACTTAGAGTTTTTTAATAACCATTTTTAAAGAGCTGTATTTTTCATAAATTTTAAACCGTTTAAAATCTTTTTCTAAGTGAGTCTGTTTGAAGCAGGAAGTCACTGATAATATGGGTAGGTTATGGGGGGACAGAGCTTGTGAGGGTGGTGCATGGATGCCCCAAGTGTGGAAACCGCTGTCTACGTGTGGTTCTTCCTGTAACTGGGTTCAGAGTGACTTAAGTCTGTTGGGATTTCCCCAAAAAAGATGCAGAGCTTGAACTCATTGCCCTTGTCCAGTCTCATCCTGACTGAGGTATTCTCTCAGATATTTATTTTTTTCTCATTCCTGTCACACTGCTCTCCTAGAAGCAGAGGCTTGCCCAGTCTGGGGGTACACCTGAAGTCTCCCTCGATATTGTGTTGGCCTGAGCCCTGGGTTGAACCCCTGACTATCTTCAGCTACATGTGAGGACACTCCAGTTCAGTGAATCCCCTAGGTGCCCTTCTAAGGCTTTCTGTTATTATTGTTTTAATATTTTAAACTTATTTATTTTTCTTACAATGTTTGCTTTCTTTCTTGGGTGTAGTCCCCATAGAATTTCTATGACCAATTCACCCATGCATCGTCAGCACCGTCACCACAGTCCCTTGTGCTCTTCCCGTCCCTGACTTGATCCTAATCGGCAGCCCCCTTCCCTGTAGAATGTCTCTGATTTGTAGTTGTCTGTTTTATTTTTGTTTTGTTCTCTGTTTTGTTTTGTTTGTTTTTTTTTGTTTTGTTTTGTCATTGTTGTTAATGTTATTATTTTTTTGTTTTTGTTTTTCCTGTGATGTAATAGAGTGTTATAGGAGCTTCAAGGCCAATCTAAAGGAATTTAAAACCTTTTTCTGCTCCTTAGCTGTATGACCTTGAGCAACTTATCCAACTTCTCTGGACCTTGGCTTCTGTGTTTACCCCAGGGCATGTGCAGAGCAATCAGACAGGTGCAAGGGAGCCGAGGAAACTTCTGGGTCCTTCACACGCTGCTCTAGGCACTGTAGCCACAGTGAGCTCCCCTGAGTAGTGCATTGCAGCACAGCCAGTGAGCAGGAGGGCCTTAGGCCAGATTGTATCCAACTGAGCCAAGCCAGCCACCCATTCATCTGGCAGTTCTTTGGGGTGTCTGCGCTGTGGCAGGTAGTACAGCCTCCTGTGTAAGAAGCAAACTCAACAGCCAGACCCGGGGAGCCCAGGACCCACCATGTCCAGTGTGACTTGAATGTGTTATAGGATGTTTTCATAGATCAGTTTCTGCATCTGAGTTCAGAAGTAGAACCAACTTCATTGGGGGAGGGGCGTGGAAGAAAGGAGGAGAAAAGTATGGAAAATCTCTTGGAAAAGTATGAGCAGAGCAAGTGATCCATGCATTTTAGCGTTGAGACCACGGGCTGGTGTTGGGTGGAGTCAGAAGGGAAACACATACTCTCCTACCCTCGTGACACGGAGGGTCTAGAGGGAGACAAGAAGCAAACAAAAGTCTGCAGTGTAGAATTGTGGCCAGCACTGTGCAGGAAACAGGGCGGCGGAGGGAACTGCCCCTTCAGATCTGGGTGTCAGGTCCACCTGTCTATGAAGAGAGTCTATGGTGAGAGCCGAAGGCTGAGGATGGGCAAGTCAGGCACAGCAGCAAGGAGAGGCTCAGAAAGAGGAGCTGCCGGTAAGGAGACCCTGAGGGGAAGGAGGTTCTTCTTTTCTTCTGGAAAGAACACTTCTTCAGATCAGAAAAGCTGTGCCTTTATTAGCCAGGATGGACTCAGTTACACTGACCCAAAAGCAGCATCTGGGGCTCTTTGCAAAGACTCCTCCATTCTGCTTTTGTCCCTATCACCGGCGTTTGGGTCAATAGACTCAGCTTCCACCTGCGATGCCTAGCATCATAGTTCTGCCATTTCCTTAAAGACAGGATGCATCTGTGGGCAAAGGTGCATGGAAAGTGGTGGCCTCAGGGGAGACTGAGGTTCTGGAGGCTCCAACGAGGGCAAGGCCAGGTCCAGGCCAGGTTATTCAGGTGTCACCCAGCTCTGCTGCCTCCTTATCTCCTAGAGGGTAGGGTAGGAGAGATTTATGACTTAAATTTAGATCTCCCTGTATCAACTTGTGAACAAATCTCTCATTTAAAACAGAAAACAACAGGCAGAAGATGTGGCACTTAAATCACAGCCTCTGCTGTCTCCAGTTTGGCTTTGAGGGCACTCTGACATTTTTCTGCCTGGCGAGGACCTGACTGGGACATGTCTCCATTTGCACATTAACAAGTGAGTGCAGCTGATACTGGCCCAGCACTTACGGCCCCGCCGGAGTGAGAGGCCCACCTTGCCAGGCCAGAAGACTGTTGGAATCGCCTCCATGTTCCAGAAGGGCCGTCTGTGGCCAGGTGAAGTGACCTGCAGGGGCCCCACGGGCTGTCACAGCAGGGCTCTGCTACCACCACATTCAACAGACTCCCCACCAAACTGGGTGTCAGGAATGGCTCTCACAGAGTCTCCCATCTGGGGTCAGACTCACCAATAAAATGCTCTGTAAGGACTAGTCCAGTGCCCGTCTGCCCTGAAAAATATTAAGAGTGACAAGATTTCAGGCACCTGACTACTTCACTTCATTAGTTACCAGCTGGGGGAGGGCTCGGCACTGATACAGTCGCTGTGTCTGGCCATATGACTTAGACCTCAGTGCTCACAGGAGACCCTGGGTCCAGCAGCTCAGAGCTCACCTGGAACTTGTTGAAAATGCAAGTTGTATGTCCTGCTGAGGCTGGGATCTGCAATTGAACAAGCTCTCCTGGTGGTGCTGTGCCCAGAGTATGGGGTTTTGGTTTAATTGCCAAGTGTGCTTGGTGATTTTATCAAGACAAGAAACTAGCAGCCAGTGGATGAAGCATCGAAGCCCTGGCCCTCCAGGTTGCCCGGGGAGCAGACCAAGGGTGGGAGGGCAGAAGGGGGTAGCGCTGTGTCTTCTAGGGGTCTGAGAATGCTGTCAGTGACTTCTCAAGTCTGGGGCCAGATGGAGCCAGAGAGAGGGTGTCCTAGATAAAGTGACATCTATGGAGGCAGATGGAGGGGTAGAGGTTGGGGTTCCCCAGGCAACAAGGAACTGGCTGCAAAGCTGGTAGGGCCCACAGAGGCCACCCCTAGCTTGTCTGGCCTCAGACTTGGGTTCAGATTGGAATTCCACCTTTATTTGCAGGAAAAAAATTAATATCTTTGAGGTGTCTGGTTATGTATTTCACCTTAAATGTGTTGGGATGGCAGTCTGGTAAGAATTCAGCCCGGCCTCCTCTGCAGGTAAATACAGCCGCCCACCCCCCCGTGAACCTGTCCAAGGCTCCCGACCCAGGCTGTGCAGGGTCCCCCGTGGAGCCCACCAGGGCAAGGGCCACACAGCTGCCCGCGGTCACCTCTCCAGACAGTCACTCAGCGCAGGCCAAGCACTGCTCGTGGCTACCCCTAATTTCATCATCCGTTTCAATGGCGTGATGCTCAAGCAGTAACGACCCCAGCCTGTTCCACAACCTTGTCAATTGTTAAATTGTGCAGAACCGCAGGCCAGGTCTGTAAAGATTTATTCCTCTCCCCCAGTGCTCTCAACGGAAATGGCACGGCGCTTGCCGGGAGTCTTCCTAGAGGCAACTCAGAAGAAGACATCTTGTCTCTCCACTCGATGACTTGTCTTAAATCGGGAGGTGGGCCGGCTGGCCACCCACATCAAGGGAAGTGCCCTGGGAGCACTGAGGCCTGGCAGGGAGCACGGGAGCAGGGAGCACAGGAGGCTGTGCTGCTTGCCGCCGGGCAGGTTTCAATAGCCTGGTACTTTGTGAGCTGCTCATTTTCAGCATCTTAATCCTCCCAGCACTTTGTAGTGGTGCTGTCACCATCACTCGTGTTGTGAATGTCCACGTTTCTGCCCTCCGGACCCTGGGAAAGAACCAGACTGAGCCAATCCAGATTTTCACTTCTATTTGGTTGGATATGAAAGTTTCTTCTACTAGGATGGCTGAGTGTGGGACACTGGATATTCAGAGGAGACAAGTAAACTTGTCCTGATGGATCTGAGCCCAACTTTTGGGTGCTAGAAGCAGTTCTAGGACACTCACACTGGACTCACACACCTTCTCATTTCAGTGTTTGCCAGATAAGATCATTTACGCAACACCTATTTATTGAACAACTACTATGTGCCAAACACTTTTCTACTCAGTAAGGGTAAAATGGTGAATACTCTAGGGTAGAATGGTGACTCTTCAGGCCACACACAAATGAAAATATAAATTAAAAGATTTTTTTTTAATTAAAAGGTTTTGAATGTGAACGGTGTCTTGAAGAAAATGAGACCAGACACAGCGTATAAGAGCTCCTGCTGTGCAGCCTGCTTCGCTGTGAGTCCCAACGGGGCCAAATAAGATCAGCCTTCTTACTCCAGTGGGCATCATCGTGGGGCCCGGGACAGACAATGGAGTTGGAAGGAGCTGCTGTGGGCTCTGGCGCTCTCACTTAGCCTGCCTACATTGGGCAGGTCACTTAACTTATCTGTGCTTTGTGCTTCCCTCCAAGGCTGGGACTAAGGAGAAGCAAGAGGGTTGGGTAAGGAGCAAAGTTTGAGCATGCGGTCATTGTCAGGGTCAGCAGAGGGAGGGCTGGCGTGACCCTGAGAGTGTGCACGTCCTTAAGCTCTGTGCCTAGGAAACTCCCTGGCCTTCCGCTTCCACGGGCCCTGATGTGGCCCATGCAGACTCACATTCACAGCGGGCCACATTATCAGACCTACCTCCTAGGGTTGCCCAGCTGTTGACAACGATCCGCCCAGCTGTGAGAAGAGCAACAAGAGAGTGTCTGGCAAGCCAGCCACTCTTGGTTGCCAAGCAGAGAAGCCAGTTGGCAGGACCGGGCTGTGCCAAAGTAACAGGCAAGGACGCAAGCCTTTGCCCCATTTTCTGGCACTGGGACCTAAGAAAAAGTGGGCTAGCTTCCATTTGCTGTGAATTCTTATCAGCACCGAAGTATGTGCTCACCTTGGTCTCTCCGTGTGCTGAGTATGTTTCCCCAGGACAGCCAGCTGTGCAGGGAGCCCCTCTGCAGGAAAGGACAGGCCAGAGTGCGGGACAGACAGGCCCTCCACCGGAATGCCAGCCTTCCTCCGAGAGGGCGGGTAAGCCAAAGCAGCCCCACCTCCCCAACCCGGGCAGCGCACTCCCCCATGAAGCCACCCTGCCAAACTTGATCCAGCCAGGGGTGCCTAATGAAAAATGGCTGGGCTATTAGCGCTTTGCAAATTAAGGGTCCTTTCATTTATTACCGTGCTCTGCTAAGGATGAGCATTAATTTTTTTCTCAAAGCAAATTCACTGGAAACAGACAGTTTAGAATTTATGCTTGTAATGATGGCTACATGGGCCATTAAGACCACCTCTAAGTGAGCTTAATTTGTAGCAGATAAATGTATATGTCTACATATTTTTCAACATAGTTTATGGTGCATCTTGCACAGCTGCGCCCAACTGATTAAATCCTCACAAAATTTAAATAGGAAACCCATTACGTAGACAGTATTATAGCTATTCATCACGGAGGCAGTTTCGGGTTAACTCATGCGGTGCCAGGCTGGGAGAGGTACCAAGGAATTTCTGGCGATTGCCAAGAAGGCAGGGGCTTTCCTATTCCCTGACTTCTGTGTCATGTCTGCCTTCTTGGGGGATGCCAAACAGGCCTTCATCCTCCCTGGTGGACTCAGGGTGAAGTTTCTAGCATGAGAAAGTTACCGAGTGCCAGTCTCCGTTTCTCTGAGTCAATAAAAGAAAACAGAGTTGGAGGAGAAGGAAAGTAATTTGTTGACAAATTGAGAGGGCAGCAGACTCATGCCTGAGAGACCACCATCCTGTTCCTTGGCTGAGGTGGGGGTATTTATCCAGGGTTACAAGTGCAGAGGGAGAGTGGGTGAGGGTCAGCGTGTCCATCCTTGCAATGCAGGAGCCTGTGGGAGATCCAGGTCCCTGCCACTTGCTTTGCTATCACCTGCTGGTCAGCAATTCCGAAGCTGTTTCCTTTAGGATGTTCTTTTTCCTTGGGATAGGAGAAAGCAAAGTTGTTACACCTAGCAGCTAAGTAAAGTCAGGAATGCTGACCTGGTGGGGCGGAAGAGCAACAAGACATTTATGTAACAAGAAGAGAGTCCGGGCTCACGGAGGGAGGCGGGAGGTCTCTGCTGCTGGGAGCAGCGGTCTTCATGGCCCTCGGCGCCCAAAGCATGTTGGTCAGGGGCTCAGGGCCCAGGGCGGAGCATCTGGACCACAGAGCACCACCCCCTGGCAGTGCCTGCCAGCCACTGACCTGCTTCAACCTCAGCGGTGTGCAGCAGAAGCATAATAGTAAGCACAGCCTGAGTTCTGGCCTTGGGCAGCCTGGGGTTAAGTAAGTGCCAGCCCTGCTGCTTGCTGCCTCTGGTCAAGCCGGGCAAGTCTCTGAGAGCCCAGTTTGCCAAGTGCCAGCACTGTGGCTGGACATGGCCAGTGGCCAGTGGGTGGACATTGTTCTCGTTGACAGTGTTTGTGGTAGACACTTCAGGGCCCCATTCACAGCCCTGGGCCACCTGGCCATGGGCACCAGCTGCTTTTCACTGGAGCAAATTTATGCAACAGGTGAGTGATCGGCGCTGGGAGGCGGGGGCTGTCCCAGGGTCCCTAATTCAGACTCCTCCCATAACTGTATTTTCAAGTGACCTTTGTTTGGAATGAGGTCATCTTAGATAGAATCCTTGACACGACACATGTATGTCTGAACATTTTCATTGAGTTCTTTAAGTTCTAGTTCTGAATATATTTCAGTGTAGGGAAAGAGGGGCGGTAATTTAAAAGAATGTGAACCTGATCAACAGTCAGTAAAGAAACCTATTTTTTAAGCCCTTTCTAGTCACTTACACTGAGTTCAAGTCTGAGTCTGATACTGACTGCCTGGGTGATCCTAGACACGTTGCTTAACCTCTCTGAGTTTCAGTTTCCTCCTCTGTAAAGTGGACATGGTAGCAGTGCCCACCTAATACGAATATGGAATATGAATATTTAATGATTATTAAATATGAAAGAACCCATATGAAGCCTACAGGGTGTGGCACTATGATCTACTAGTGCAAGGGCCCGGATGTCAACTTGTTCCTAGTTTGAAATGGAGACCAGGCTTGAGTACAGGGCACTTGAGTAAGGTGAGTTTCCACGGATTCAAATACATTTATGTTGTTACGGAAGCCGGGGAGCAGCTCTGTTTCCATGCAGGTGACTGTCAGAGCAGGTTTCACAAAGGTAGGAATGTCAGAACTGAGATCACAGGTGGGGACTGGGGGGAGAAGGTGGATGAAGTTTCCAGGACAACAAGGAAAGGAGAGGCCCCTGTGGCTGTGCATACCTGGAGAACTGGGAATCTTTTAGGGCCTTTGGTCTTGCTAAAGTGTACCTCATTGTGCAAGAAGGCAGGAGCAAGGGGGTGGGCAGGAGATGGCCTTGGGATCTGGAGGTGCCTTGCTTGTCATCACAGAAGCTGAGACTTTATCCTGAAGTTAACAGACAGCCTTTGGGAAGTTTTAATCAGGAGCATGGTGGGATGGAATTTGCATTTTAGAAGGATTTCCTTTGCAACCACAAAGAATAGCTTGAAAGGGAGTAAGAATGGTGGCAGGGGGAACAGTTCAGTTCGGAGACAATGGCAGGTGTCTCATTAGCACAGCAGATGAGGGTCTCGGGATAGCGGGAATGGGGTGGGGACACTTCCGAATCATCAGACTTGGTGATTGATTAATTATGGGGTGTGAGAGAGGCAGCAAAGATGATGCCAGGTCCAGCTTGGTACCAACCAAGGTAGTGAGGTGAGTGATTTGGGGGGGGGGCGAGAAAATGGGACCACTTAGAGGCATGTTGTGTTTTAGGTGTCTTTACAGTCAATTTGGATTTCCATTTATTAATCTCACTTCGAGAAAGATCCCTTGGCCTGAAACAATATCTCCCAGGGGAAGAGAAGTTGATGGATGGGTAATTTGCTCTAAAACCCCAACAGATGGTTGTTGGCACCCAGCAAATCTCCTTCTTGTAAACTGCTTTTCAATACAGTGAGGGTCCGACTGGCTGTTTATTAACTCCGGGGTCACAGTAAGCAGCACACATCAGGATGTGACCAATTAAGAACAAAGCCGAGACGTGGGCCTGTCTCTCCGCATGTTTGAGAGAAATCAAGTGAAATGTTCTAAGTGTTCAATTTCACCTGTCAGAGTCACCAGTCGTCACTGATGGCTGCCCAGTCCTCAGAGCCTGTGAGTCATTAGCACGTCTCCCGTTTCTAAAGAACCGTGCCAACCGCTCCCCGCTCATCGGCAGGGGGGCCGACGGAAACTTCCCTTTTTCGCCAACACATTGTGAAACTTCTTTGTCCACCTTGAACGGACGGGCACAGGAAGTAGGAGCGAGGGATGGAAGACTGAGTCTTAAGAACCCAGAATGCACCCGGCGCCATTCCGGTGACTGCTTCAGCTGTGAGTGAGGAGGCAGCCGGGTGCGCACTGGCTAAGCACTGCAGACCAGGCTGCTGGCTCAGCTCTTCAGGACAGATCCCTTGATCAGCCACATTTTGCAGATGAGAAAACTGAGGCTGGATAGGTTAGGAAGTTCCCACGGTGGGTAAGTGGCCGGGCTGGGAGGCAACCCCGGCTGATAGACTCCAAAGTCACGTCTTCGTGGCTGCACCCTGACTTGGGCTCTTGATAAGCCCTGTGGCTGCCTGATTACATGGACTGGCCTCACTGTGTCCCTCTTCTGGCCCCCACTAGGCACAGAGTGCTGGGCAGGACCCCTGGCACAGGAGCGCATCACCCAGAGGAAGTGTCCTCTAATGTCTTCTGACTGGGGTGACTCCAGCTGGCTCTCCTCTCTTGGCTACATGATGATTCCTACTGCCTGAAGGCTCCCCTCTTCCTCTCACCCCCTGTTTATTTTTTCCTATTTCCAAGTTTAGCTCAGTTTGACCTCCTCCAGGAAGCACTCCTGATTGACTTCTTTGTCTAGTTCCAGGCACCTCAGCTCACTTTCTGACTGTCATTTCTATATGCACTGGATAACTCAGGTTCTTCTTCGGACCGTGTGCATGTGTGTGTGCATGTGCGTGCAGGTGAGAGTGTGTGCCCATGTGTTTGTGTGTATCCATGTGTGTGTGCACCTGTATGTGTATTTGTTGTGCATGTGCATCCATGTGAGAGTATGTGAGCCCATGTGCATGTGTGTACACATGTATGTATATGCACTGGTATTTGCATGTGGGTTGTGCATGTGCATTCATGTGAGAGTGTTGTGTGTGCATGTGTGTGTGGGGTATCTATGTATGTGTGTGTGCATGTGTGTGTGTGCACGTGTCCTTGAGTAGATGCCCTGCTCTTTCAGTGTAGGGATCACTTTTAATATTTCCTCCTGTTGGCAAAAGTCATCACCGTGACAGACAACCTATTTGACTACTTTATCTCAATCAAAACCCTCTTCTTTGTCAGTTATTGGTTGCAGAATCTTGGGCAAGTCAATGAAACTGTGGTCACTGTTTAATTTTCTCACTGCAAAACAGGGGTAATCTGTTCAGCAGATTGCTTTGGGGATGAAAAGAGAGCACATGCGGATGGGCTCGCCTCTCCTCTCTCTTCCCCCCACCATGCTCTTTCTACCCCTCCTCTACCCCTCACACTAACAAGACAATAAAACAAAGGACACATAAAAGCCATGAGCTGGTCTTTGATTGGTCAGCAGGCCCTGGCCCCATGTTCACCCTCCTGCCCTGCTTCCCCCAAGCCATTGGTAGCTCCAGCGGCTTCTCAGTCTGCCCACAGATGGGCACCAAGAAATGCCCATTATCGCCATGGAGCCAAGAGGGAGGTGGTGGCAGTGCCCGTGTCCACGAGACTGTCCCTACCTGTGCATGGCGCTCACGGTTCTGGCAGAAAGAGGGAGACACTCAAAGGGGGAGGAGAACTAGCTGCATGTGTATGTGGGTGTGCGTGCGCATGCAGGACAGAGCAGCTATGAGGACTGAGAGGAAACTCGGGGGCCAACCTGGGTCTTATGAATGGGCTCTAGAAGAGCTCTGAGCCCCTATAGCATGCCTCACTTGTGCACGTGTTCTTCTGAGGAGAGGTCCATCACATCGTTAGATTCCCAAAGGCTGAGAATGATTGGTCTATTCCAACCATTGGCCCATGTTTTACCTGTGGACATACCGAGGCCCAGAGAAAGGGGAAGTCATATGACCTGATACTCCCAAGTTAGGCCAAGTGGGACCTGGGGCCTGGGATCTGGACCTCCCAGACTCAGCCTAGCACAGGCCCTGTGAGGCAAGCACAGCCACACGCCTCAGTGAGACAGCCGGGCCCAGTAAGTCTCCACAGTAGGAGATGAGACAACAGGGCCGGAACCTGGAGCCCATTAGAACCGGCTTGTTGTGCGAGGTGAATGCTGCTTGCACTGCCAGGGAGTCGACTGAACACTGAGGCTGTGGCAATGGCATTGAGAAGCTGCTGGAGCTACCAATGGCTTGGGGGAAGCAGGGCAGGAGGGTGAACATGGGGCCAGGGCCTGCTGACCAATCAAAGACCAGCTCATGGCTTTTATGTGTCCTTTGTTTTGTTATCTTGTTAATGTGAGGGGTAGAGGAGGGTAGAAAGAGCATGGTGGGGGGAAGAGAGAGAGAGAAGAGGAGGAGGGGGGAGGGGAGAAGAGGGAGAATGGGGGTGGAGAGAGGGGAGGGAGGGAAGGAGAGGAGAAAGAGACGGAATGGGGAGATACTTTAAAGACCATCACACATATGCACAAGCCTGCCCACATGTGCGTGCACACACACACACACACACCTGTTCACTCTGGGATTTGGGTGTTAAGGAGTTGAGCTTCCTTTCAAGATCTTCCCACCCAGAAACAGTTGGTGTGAGGGGGATAGTCTTCAGCTACTGGCAGGAAGGAGTTTTTAGGGGTCCTTGGAAGGGTTTCAAACCCCACAGGCATTTTGATGATGGTCATGCCAATAAAAATCAACTTTAACATAGCTGATTTTGAAGTTTCCTTCACTGTTCTCTCCCCCTAGAGCCTCAAACAGCCCAGAGAGGATGGTGCATGTTTAACATTTCTACCGAACTGACCCAGTCTGAGTGATGATGATTTCATTATCGAATATATGGGCACAAAAAACAAAAAAAGGCTGCAGATTTTTAACCTCTCACTTGTGTGCACCGCGCACCACACAAAGGTGTTAAAGGTTTTTAACAGGCTATTAATTTGGATTTCAGGATAAAGATTGTGTACACCTATTCAGAAAATCAAAATGTAAGAATGTGTGGTGTGTTTCTATATTAATTTACAGAGGGCCAAGATTTTAAACAATCAAAAGGAATACCATGCCAAAAGTGAGTTTTCCAGCCTTCCAGGGAAAGACTCCACATTCTCTGGAGGCCGTGAAGTTTGACTTGGCTTAGCCTCACTTTGTAATTCAGAAAGGGGAGCACTTAGCCTAGGGCTGCACCGCAGGCTGGGAGCTGAACCTCACTGGACTCAGGTGCTGCCTGTCAGTCATCTCATTAGCAGGTTTTCTTAACCTGGGGTCTGGGGATGAGTGTGAACCTCTGAATTTATGAAGCATCATAAATTAGATTCAACTCCATCAAAGTACAAGTAAGATCTAATGTGTACCTGTGCACGTACATTTGCTGTGGAAATTGCTTGCATGATTTTTAAAAAGATTTTCAAGGTTTTCCTTTGAAAACCAGGGAGGGGGAGGTCTCCCTGGTGGCCTAGGGCTTGTCTCATTCTGAGTTTAATCCCCAACCAGGAAGCTGACTCACACGTGGCACAGCAGACATCTCTGCCTCACCCACTGCTCCCCACAGCCTGCTCTGCTCCCAACTCTGTCTCTGGTGACTCCTCTACCATCCCTCTCCCCACCCCATCACACCTCTGGTCTACACCCTAGTTCTTATTTCTTTTTTTTTTTAATATTTATTTATTTGTAGAAGAACTGAGGTGCAGGCCAGAGGTGTGGGTGGGTGAGAGGATTCAGAACAGAGTGGGGAGCAGAACAGGTGGGTTGACTGAAATACGCTGCTGAAGGGAGCAGCAGGTGAGACAGGAGAGGTCTCTGGGCCTTACATGGATCAGCTCCCTGGCTGGGGATCGAACTCAGACCATGGCAGTGAAAGTGCTGAGACGCAACCCCTAAGCCACCAGGGAGGCTCCAACACCCCAGTTCTTTTATACAAAAATTAAGTAAAAATTTAATTGCATATATAAAAAACAAAAACAAGGGATTAAGAACCACAGTATTAGAAGTAACTACTTAGGAAGTATAACTAATATAAGCAATACTTCCTACTATTGTAACTTATAGCTAATAGAAGTAAACGTTGTCACTCTGAACCAGAGATGTCATCAGAACAATCTGCATTTCAGCATCGGGATTGTTTCAATTTTCCTGGATAATTCTGGGTTTGTTGTTCTCAACGGTGATCCCTGGACCACCAGCAGCAGCAGCGTTTGGGAAATCCTTAGAGATGGAAATTCGTGGGCTTCACCCCAAACCTGCAGGGTGCAGAAACTCCAGCCATCTGAGGCTAACAGCCCTCCAGGTGATTATGATCTTCATTAACATTCTAGATCACTATTTTTGAAAAGACTCAGTTTCTAGTTGGAAGTAGTTCCAATGTTATTTTTTAAGTGATCTAGGTTAGGTCTATGATTTAGTTTTTAAAAAACGGATTTTTTTCCCCAGGGTTCAACAATTTAGTGCTGTGCCCTCACAGGTAAGGTCAGTGCTCAGACTGGCTCTGCTCCCCCACCCCTCCTGAATTGCAAATCGCCTCTGGAACAAGGCCTTCCTAACAGCAGCTTGCTCAGAGGTCAGCCAAGGGTCGAAGCAGCCCCACACAGGAAAGATGCTCCACCAGGGCACAGCAGAAACAATTGTTCAAAGCCACCACCCAGAGAAGTCTACCAAGACCTCCCTCTGGTTGCTTTACTGTTATCAGCAGTGTTACAAGCCCCCTCCCCACCCTTACCCCCACCCCCCTCCCCTCCCCCCACCCAAGCTGACTACTGACACAGAATAACAACATGCCTCCAAATGGGCATCTCTTCTGTTGACCTGTCCATTCCTGAAATGCCTTTGGCGAATCAGTTTGGTTTGCCTCCTCCAGGAAGCCTTTCCAATGCATCACCCTTCTCTACATACCTTTTCACATCAACAGATTCTCATGATTTGGTGCTTTGATTGCTTTACTTTGATTGTGGATTTGGATTCATCGGTTTCCATTCACTACTTCTAGTACATTCATTCATCCCAACTCAGCCATTCAATGAAGCACATTTTGAATGTCTACAAAGTCAGTACTCGAGGTTAGAAATAATTCAGAACCATCTCACAGGTTGACAAAAGTAACTGCAACCACCACCACAACCTTGTTAATCAGGTGAATGCATTATCTGATCACAATCATCCTCTGAAATTACCTTGTTTCCTCATTTGTTTTCCTTTTTATTCACTCTCTTCCACTAGTAGTGAGGCTAACATGGGAGTAGAGCCTTGGGTCACAGACTAGGGGTGTAGTTAATTTTATAAGAAACTGCCAAAGAGTTTCCCAAAGTGCTTGTAACATTTTACACACCCACCAGCAAAGTATGACAGTTTCCACAGCCTCACATTGTTTTCAACATTTTGTAATGACAGATTTTTAAATGTTAATCATGTTAGTGGGTGTAAAGTAGAATCTTAATAGTTGTGATTTGAATTTCTCTGATGACAAATGCTGTTGAACACCCTTTCTTGAGCTTATTGGTCATTCCTATGTTTTTACAATGTGTCTTTTTAAGTCTTTTGCTCATTTCAAGGTGATTATATTTCTTTTGGTTATTGACTTTTAGGATACACATTTAATCTATATCATCCATCCATCCACCAATCCATCCATCCCCCACCCATCCACCCATCCATCTACCTACCCTCCCACCCATCCATCCACCCACCCATCCATCCATCTACCTCTCTCAAGTCCTATACCAGACACATGTCAGATATACAAATACCTTTTCCAGTTTTCATTTTCTAGTGATGTCTTTAGATTAAAAAGACATTTTAAATTTTGATGACACCCTATGGTTTGTGATTTTAAGGCCTTCTCTAAGAAATCCTTGCCGACCTTAAGGTCATGAAGATTTTCTCATGTTTTCTTAGAAAAACAGAGTTTTAGAGTTTTAACATTTGCATTTAGGTTTTTGTTTTAGAACAAATTGAATTTTTGTATGGTATCAGAAAGGAGTTGAAGTTAATTTTTTTCCCATGCAGTTATCTAATTGTTCAAGTCTTTCTTTTCCCCCCACTGAACTAACTCTGATACCTTCATTGAAATTTAATTAACTATATATCTATCTTCAAACTCTCATTTCTGTTGCATTGTTCCACATTTATGCTTAGGTCAATATCACACTGTAGGTTTTTTTGTGTGTGGCTTTTTAGTAAATCGTTAAATCAGCCAGTGTGAATCCACTAACTTTGTGCTTTTTCATAAATGTGTACAATCTCTGGGTCCTTTGCATTGCCATGTCAATTTTAGAATTAAATTGTCAATTTCTTTGTTAAAAATGCCCATCAATATTTCAACTGGATTTACATTGAATATATACATCAATTTGGCAAGAGCTGCTATGACTAAACTAGCCAATCCAAGACCAGCCTAACCACTGAGCTCTTTAACTTATCTCCGCGGTGTTTGGAGTTTTACAGTATAAATGCCTTTGACATATTTTGTTATGTTTATGCCTAAATATGTATGTTGTTACATGTTTTGTAAAGACAGTTATTTTTAATCTTTGCTTTCCAGGTTTTTTTGCTGCTACTATAGAATTTATTTTTGTACTCTGATTTTACATGATTTGACATTCCTATCTTGGCTTAACTTTTGACAGATATTCCATGTGTCACCTTATCTGTTTTTTTTTATATTAAAGAGTATCTTAGACAGCATCTAGTTTAGATAGTTTTCATATCCATTAAGAAAATTTAATTTTCATGTTGAAAAAAAGACTGGGTAATTCCAAATTCATGCTTTACCCACATTCTGTAGATTCATATCCGTCAAAATATTAAGGTCTCTCTTATAGTACTCTCATTAAAAACATTTTTTTTTTGTATGTTGTAGTCACTTGCTTACCTATGAACTAATTTTTTGGCACAGGGAATTTGATGTTTTGACTTGCAAAATCTAAACCATATGTGTGTACCTGTGGGAAGAGACAAAGAAAAGTAAACACGAAATACAAACTGATCTAGAGAAGAGGTGTTTGCTCAGAGAAAAATTGGCAAAATAAGGGGATATAGGTTGGTTAGGCAAAAGTAACAGACTTTATTATAGTCTCAGAACCTTGACTGACTCTTACTGGCCTCTGGATTCTGGATCAGATGTACAAATGGATATGACAAATAAACACTGCATTTCACTACAAAAAAAAAAAAAGAAAGAAAATTTCTTCCTATTCATTGAAATGTTTAGTCAATATTCATTTAATGAAAATATTGTCAAGTTTAAATCCATCCTCTTATTTTTGTGTGTGTTTCTCTTTTCCCTTACTTTCATTTTACATTAAAGTTTTCATAGCATGAAGCTATTAGCAGCCACTACAGCATGAGTTCAAACCCCAGCCAGGGTACCAACCCACATGGCACAGCAGACCTCTTCTGTCTCATCCGCTGCTCTCCTCAGTAGTATATTTCAGTAGAACCACCTGTTTGGTTTCCCACTCTGTCTCTGGTGAATCCTCTCACCCCTGCACCTCTGGCCTGCACCCCAGGTCTTGTATACATAAATAAATAAAATAAATCTTTAAAAAATTTTGAAAAAAAGTTTTCATTGCAAAAACAAAATAGTATAAGTCTTGCTATCACTCCACCAACTTCTGAGCTGTTTTGTCATATATTATACTAATTTATAAATCAACTCCACAATACAGTGTGTTATTACTTTTTGCTTTAAATAACCCAGGTGCCTTTTGAAGAATTTAATAAATAAAAATAACATTCTTCTATTTTTATGCATGTATTCACTATCTCTTTGTGATCTCTATTCCTTATAATGTATTTGATTTTTCATTTGTTTCTATTTCCCTTCAGTTCAAAGTTCAAAGACTTTGTATAAATGAAATCACAAAATACATACTGTTTTATAAGAGAGCTTTGTGTGTGTGTGTGTGTTTTCTTAGATTAAATGCCTATATGTAATTTTTTTATTTATATATGTTTATTCGTTTATTTTGCTCTTCGATTTTGGAGTTCCTATATTTTGCTGAATAGTATTCCATTGTATGATGACATTATAACTTTTTTTAGTCATTCTACTATTAATGGACACTTAGGCTTTTTCCAGTTTTGAATATTATGAATAAAGTTGTTATGAATTTTTTTCCTTTGTGAACTGTTTTGTTATAGTGTTTATTTTATTTTGTGAGGAAGAGGCAGAACTTTTCAAGGTGGTATGCCGTTTTATATTCTTTTTTTGGGGGGGGAATGAGCTGTTTAATTTTTTTTTATTAATATAATTTTTTTTTAAATTTACATATACTTGCCATCAATTGTAATCCCCATGTGTTCCCCATCACATCTCATCAGTGCACCATCACCTCGGTCCCCGTGCTCCCATCTTCCCAGCAGCATACGAGCATTCCGGTTACGATGTATGTTTTCAGTATTGAGTGATACTGGTTTAATTTTAGCTATTTTGTTGTATGTATTTGCACACATTCTGATTTTAATTTTTATGTCCCTAATGACCAAGAAATTGAACATTTTCCATGTGCTTGTAGGTCAATTATGTATCTTTCGTAAAATGTCTGTTCAAATCTTTTGCTTTATTTTTAATTTGAAAGTTTTTTATAATTACGAAGTTGTATACATTCTTCTTATATTTGGGACACCAGTTCTTTGAGAAATACATGTTTTGAGGATATTGTGTCCAGATCCGTGGCTTGCCTATTCATTTTTAAAGTGCTGCCTTTTGAGCAACAAAAGATTTCAATTTGATGACATTATATTTATCATTTTTTTATAGTTATTGTTCTTTTCTCTTTGTATCCTTTAGCTCACCCAAATGTTCTCCTGTATCTTCTTTCAGTAACTAGATTTTATGCTTAAATCCATGGTTTATCTCAAGCTGTTCTTGGGATAGAGTATGGGTTCTTTTCTTCACATATTTCTTCCCATATTTCAGTTACCGCAATATCATTTGCTGACAAATGACAGTGAAAAATCTCAGATATATTTTTCTAAAGCCAAATGACTATATAAATTGTGGTCATTCATTTTCTAAAAACCTCTTTTTAAGGTTTTCTCTTTTTACATTGAATCATTTTGATTGACCTATCTTCACGTTTCCTAACCCTTCATCCTGCCGCCTACTTCATCTAGTGAATTTTTCATGGAAGATATTATACTTTTCAGTTTTATCACTTTTATTTGACTTTTTCATATTTTCTACTTCTCTGCTGGAAGTCTCCATTTCTTTGCTCATTATGTCTATCTGTTCTTTTAAGTCTCTAAACATATTCATAAGAGCTGATTTAGAGTACTTTTGTTAATTCTAATATCTGCAGCACTTAACAACCTGTTTCAGTTGACTACCGGTTTCTTATTACCCCATTTTTACTGAAATAAAATTGACAAATAGCGTGGTGTTCATTTAAGGTATATAACAATGATATGATAGATTTACACACTGTGAAAGGATTGCAATAAGCTTAGTTAACATCCATCATCTCATGTAGTTATAATTTTTTTCTTATAATGAGAACTTTGAGGTTCTACTATCTTAGCAACTTTCAAATATACAATATAATATTATTAGCCATTTGACCACCAATATCTTTTTTGCCCACCAAGTAATGCTTCATTGTAACCTGCACATTGTGGATGATACTGTATAGGGAGGCAGGATTGTAATGTTTTCCTTGAAAGCCTGTGGCTCATTGCAGACATTTAAATGATTGATAAATCCCATTTGGGTTTGTTTTGCTCTTTGCACAGTCTGGTCTATTTGATATTTTTCATTGGACACAATACGTGCCTCTCGAGAGTAGGGATTCTCAACCAAGGGGGTTTGTGTCCCCCTGGGACAACTGGCATAGCCAGAGACATTGCAAATTGTCACAGATGGAGGTGGGTGCTATTGGCATCTTTCAATAGACAATACAGTACTGTTGGCCATTTGACGGCCAGTGTCTATTGGTACTTGCACCGGAACATTCTGCAGTAGGCAGGACGGTCCTCACAGTGAAGGGCCATCTATTCTAAATATCAGTTAGTGCTGGGGTTGAGAGCCCCGCTCTAGGGTGTGGCGCTTACCCAGGAGCTTGGTCCTCAATCCTAACGGCCTTTCTGCAGCACCAGCTGAGACCCCGCTCAGGCTGCTCATTCACGCTGATCTGGGGCTCCCAGCTCCGCAGAGCCCTGACACTCCACTCGGGGTTAGGTCCTTAGCAGTTGCTCCCTGCTAGTCCTCCTCGCACTCACTCTGTACCTTCCAGGTCCAGGCTTCCCCCTGGGCCTCCCAGGACAGGCCCACGTGGACCTCGAGTTCTCTCCTCTCTGCAGTTCTCCTTCTCCTATGAATTGCCCGACTCCACAAACTCCTGGCGCTTCAGCAGCCCACACTCCAAACTTCTCTGCTCTGTTGAACCTCTTTAGTCTGCTTAGGCCCCCACTCCCATCTCTGCTTCACTTTAGAAAATGCTCCCAGGAGGAAGCAAGACAAACGCGGGCCTCTGGAGCCTGAGCGTCTCCCTCCTGCGGGGACACAGTCCTGCACTGTCTTTGTCCAGGGTCCAGAAACAGTTGACTCGCCCTTGCTGTTCACTTCAATTTTGATGATGGAGAAAAGGCAATTAAGGTACTTAGGGGTTCGTGAAGACACAGTTTCTTTGAACCCCATCCAGAGAGATGGGTGACTCACTGGTCTGGACTGGGACCTGAGAATTTCTATTTTAAACTTTTAGGAAGATGCTGATTCAACACCTCATTTGGGACTCACCACTGTCAACCCACTGGGGCACAAACAGCATCTTTCCTTCCTCCAGGATTTTCAGGCCTTTTCCACTGGACTGAATGGGCCCACGTTATGGGTTTGCTGCCTCTGTGGTGGGGGTCCTTCCAAATGTGTGGTACACACTGGAGCCCCAGACCCTGGGCGAGGAGGCCATTGAGGGGGAGACAGGCTCAGCCCCTCTTTCCTCTGGGTCTTCCGCTCAGTCACACACCAGAGATGCTCACTTGCTGGCTCTACATCTGGGGACTAGGCGACCTTTGCAGTGCCTCCCTCTGTGGCTTCTGTACCTCCAGGTAAAGTGCCTGTTGCAGCTGTTAAACCCTCCCAGTCTGGGACAGGGGAGCACAGACCCACTGCGCGCTTCACCGTCCATGGTAATTTATGAGTTTTACTCACTCTGCCACACAGGGAAATATGACTGGGCTTCATTTCAGTAAGGAAAACTATCTATTTTTGTACCGCAGTCCTCATCTCTGCAGCATCCTCTCCAAACTGTTCCAAACACCTCATTAAATGTTTAGAGAGAAGTTCACAGACATCCTTTCCTCCCTGCCCCAGACAGTCATCTCCAAAATCGGAGGTCCTAATTATTGAAAAACTCCAGCCAGGCTGGCTTTCTACAGCCCGGTAAGCAGGCAACTTTGTAGACTTCACCCAGACAAACACTTGCACTCTGGCGAGTGACAATTTGTTGCATCCCAACAACTGATGCAGTTGATGGGGCCAGTTCAGGATTTTGCAGATACAGTGTGTTCCCTTGCTCATACTCAGTCCCTGTTTCTTCACTCATTCACCAATCTACTCATTTATTTGCATATTAATCCATGCACACAGCCATAAAACATGGGATATCTGTCCCTATGCTGTGCTAGACTGTGCCTGGCTCCAAGTATATGGGGACTGATAAACATTCATTTACTCATTCATTTCATCAACACATATTAGGCGCCTACTGTGTGCCAGGTAATCTGCTTGTTGGCAGGGACCCAGTGGTAAAGGTGGCAGCAAGGTCACCATGCTCTTGGTTCATTTTGTGAAGGAATACAAATAAACAATTATTAAGAAAATAAATAGTATCATGTTTAAAAACTAAGCTATCTGAAGGCAATGGAACAGAGAACAGGAGGAAAGAATGTTCAGCGGCAGTCAGAGAAGACTTTTCTCTACGGAGGTGACATTTGAGACCTAATTGACAAGAGGCAGTCAACTGGCTGAAGACTCAGAGGCAGAATGTTCCAGGCAAAGAAAATAGCAGATGCAAAGCCCCCAACAAATGTCATATGACTTGAATATTGCAGAAGAGGAGGAAAGAGATGAAGTTGGAGAGGGAGATCTCACAGGGGCTTGTAGATTGGGAAAAGCTTTTGAATTTTTTTCTGCCTGGGAGACTTGTCTATTCTCCCTATGACTGTATGCAGGTATGTGCTCTGCATGACTTATTCAAATTATTTTATACCTTGAAATATAACCTAATATTACTTTATTAATTTTGTTGCTCAAATTATTCCAGATTTGGCCATTGGTTACTTTGTGTATTGGATGGACACTGTGTGTGTGTGTGTGTGTGTGTGTATTTTAGAACTCTTTTCACTTTTATACATTGTTACTTTCTGGCACTACAAGATGTTCCAGGCTAGTAGGCCCTTTGGGTTTTATTCCAAGTGCAAAGGGAAGTCACTGGGTGTGTCCCATCTGTCTGCCTTCCATGGCAAGGCCTCAGTGGTCTCCTTTCATCAAATGATTGCCCAGCTCTTGAAATGAGGTCATGGGTCCTTACCCATGTCTTCTGTCTCCTATCTTACTGGTGGACCCACCGTTACTCCCTGAGGAGGGACCAGGAAGGAGGAAAGAGCGAGTTATTCTATGCGCTGCTCTGCACCAGTGCTGCAGAGATGTACACACACACACATGCACACACCCCTGTGCACAGGCTCCTGCAGCATGCACAGGATTCCCAAAGCAAGGAGGAAGCCCTGCTAGCAGCCCACCACACCTTAGTTATTGGCAAGGAATTCCAACAGGACAATCAGGATTAATTAAAATCGGCCTGATTGATCGGTTCGCACAAACTTTCATTGGTGCAGCCCAGTGATTTGGCAGAGGTGAACAGCTGAATTGGCTCTGATGGACCTGGGTCCGGGGGAAGAGATGCAAATGTAGCTCAGTTCTGCTCCACTGGGACTGATGCCACCAGCACCGCTCACTTGGCCACGGTTTGAACTTTTCTTGATACTGAACGGGGGTACCGAGTGCAGGACCTCAAGTGGAAGATGGCCTTGCCTTTCTTGCTATGTGGTGTGAGTATGGGATCCACAGCTTTACCTTTATCAACTGCTGCCTCTGGCCAGTTCCTTAATGTTCTAGACTTCTTAGATTTCTTTCTGTCCCTCCTTGGTTCTAGTTGTCCAGTCCTGCTCACCCAGTGCTCTCAAGTGGTAAGGTTCCGATGAGTCACACAGGGATCTTGTTAAGATGCAGATTCTCAAAAGCTTTGGATGTGCTGGTTCACAAGGCACCCTTAAATGGCCAGATCCCGGACCACTTCTTCCCTTGTGTTCACCCACCCTCTACCTTCCTTCTACCTGACAAACCACCTCCGATTTCGGAAATTCAGTCTCAATGTCATGTCCCTGCTGACACCCCTGTGCCCTCTCCAGCTGTGATGCCAACTTTCATTACAGCACGTGTCCCGCTCTGTGGTCCTTTCACTCACTGGTTGAATTGTTTGTCTCCCTTACTTGACATGCACCCCGAAGGCCACTGAGAGTTTTGTTCATCCCCACGGCCCAGTGCAGGCCTGAGGCGCAGTCAGCATCAGTATGTGCTTGCAGAGTTATTCTGTGCACAGCGATTGAAACACTTCTGCAGGCCTCCTCCCTTATCCGTGTGAAGCAGTCCTTCTTCATCCCATCCCGTTATGCCTTCATCCCATCCCATCAAGGTGGGTTGGAAGCAGGACCACTGAGTCCAAGCTAGATTGAGAGCTTATAGAATTATATGCGGCTCGTTAGCTGACTTGAGCTGAGATTTTTGGTTTTGTTTGGTTGAAGAAGAAAGTTGTTGTAAGTAAAAGGCCAGTTCGGGAACAGTGGAGGCTTTTTTAATCTCTTTGGCCCATGAGGTTTTTTTTTTTAAAGATTGATTTATTTATGCATACAAGAACGGGGGTACAGGCCAGAAGTACAAAGGTGAAAGGATTCACCATAGACAAAGTGGGGAGCAGAACAAGCAACTGACTGAAATACACTGCTGGGGGGAACAGTAGGCAAGACAGGAGAGGTCTGCTGCGCCATGGGGGTCACCTCCCTGGCCAGGAATCAAACTCATGCCGTAGTGGCTGCAGATAGCTTCATAGTGCAGTACTTAACCCCTTGCACCACCAGGGAGGCCTGGCCCTGCAGGTTTTGACCAGTAAGGTAAAGTCCTAGACTGCAACAGAAATTGTAGTAGGGGCCTCTCTGGTGATGCAAAGCGTTAAGTCTCAGCACTGACACCACTGTAGTCTGAGTTCAATACCCAGCCAGGGAGCTGACCCACATGGCGCAGCAGACCTCTCCTGTCTCACCCGCTGCTCCCCTCAGCAGTGTATTTCAGTAGATCCACTTGCTCTATTCTGCACTCTGTCTCTGGTGAATCCTCTCACATACCCCACACTCTGGTTTGCACCTCAGTTCTTGTATGCACAAATAAATAAAAAATAAATCTTTTTTTAAAAAAGAAACTGTAGTAGAAGCCTTAGGGGAGACCAGGAGAGACTCAGCTTGGGCAGGGCCCTTGTGGAGGGTATGGTGTTAGAGGGACTTTTGTGTGTGGGACCAGCCTGGTTAGGACCCAGGGGGAGGTGGCCCCAGAGAGGTAGAGGAATCACACCCTGAACCTACTCTTGCGTGTGCTCCAGAGCCCTTTGCAAATGGACAGGATGAATTCTGTTCCCCCAATGGCAAAAGGCCCAGGATTGTGTCAGGGTCAGTTCAATACGAGGGCTTTTGCTGAACTGGATTTAGGGATGTTATCCCGAGTCACAAACATCCTTGGAAGCTTTCTTTCAGGAAGGCAGACAGACAAATGTGGGGGCTGTAAAGCCCTTAGTCTTTGCTTTGTAAGTTTGTAAATTCACTGTTCTCATTTTCCCTCTGGTACCGAGGAAGGGAATTTCATGTAATTTCTCTCCAGATAACCAGATGCGGTCATGTCTCTGGATTTATACCCAAATATTTTCACAATTATTTACAACAACCAGATATTTAAATGTATGTTAAGTCCTGATTAGCTGCAGAATTAAGTTTTCATTTAATTTTTGTGCTTTATACCCTCACATTAATGATAATAAATAATAACTGGGAGATTTTGAACATTTACTGAAAACTGCTATACCCCATACATGTGTTATCTTTTTTGAAGCACCCAACAACCCAACGCCATCATTTTATACCCATGGGAACTGGGACACAAAGTGTTCTAAATAAGCTTTCCAAGGTCACATAGCTCATGACCGGCAGAGCTGGGATTCTCTCCCAGACAGTCCCACTCCCTCAACCAACTTGTGGCTTTGCCCAAGGCTCGGTGGGTCGCTCCCCATGCCCTCAGCAGCTTGATGTGTTTTTCTCTTAAAGCAAGAGGGTTCAGGGAGGGGAATGTGGCTTCCTAAAATATTGAAACTTCCACAAATCATTTATTTTCTCACGATGGACATTCTGCCCTTTTATGCCTGTCATCAACCCATTTGAGCAATCTCTTCAATGGGCTGGTCAAGATGGTCTTTTGAACAGTGACCATCTCTCTCGGATATGTTACACACCAAAAGAACATATTCTTCAGTAATATTAACTATGTAATAATACCTATGTATTAAATATGTAATAATACCTACTCTGTCAGGCACTAATACATGTATCACTTTACACATACTTATCCTCAGAACAGCCATAAAAAAGGATTACTCTCTCCTATTTTAAGGGTAAGGAAACCAAGGAACAAAGCAATTACATACTTTTCCAGTTAGCTGAATGGGTCCACATGCAATGAATTGCTTTACTCTCTTTGCTTTGCTTTCCTTCTCAAAAACAGTCAATAATTTCTGAACTGTCTCTAAATTACATTTTCAGATTATTTCCTTTCACACGTCTTTTCTTTTGCTAAAGTGTTGTCTCACTATTACTAAGAGACACCTCACACCTTTGTCCTTGCTGTTCTCTCTATCTAATTGCCATTTAAATATGGAGAGATTTGTAACACCAGATCAATAATCCTCATTATGCACCAATCATATTCTGCTTTATGACATAATTAGGTACAAGCATTTTTCTGAATAGATTGCAGTTGATAATGTGTGAATCTCTGTCTTAGTTACCTTTGTTATCTATAAACACATGGGCCGACATATAAGTGTATGTATGTTTCAGTGCTCTTCTGCATTCTCAGACTCCCTTGCAGCTGGGGAGGAAGGGCCATGTGACCGGACTCGCATCACTAGAATGTGAGTAAAAGAGATGCAAATCACTTCCCCGTGTTTTATGTCTGATTAATAACTGGCATCCCACCCAGTGGTCTAGAAGCTCCTTGCTGATGGATAACACACAAAATAGAAGTGGCCTGTGTCCCCGTGTTGTCACCTGGAGAGCTGTGCAGGAGGGCCACGAAACCCACACTGCACTTATCAGAACGGGACAATAACCCTTCCTATGTGATCTAAGGGGTTTCTATTGCAGGAACCAGCCTTAACCACTTGACTAACAAAGGTGTTCATACCTGCTTGATGAAGAAGTTAGCACCTGAAGGAAACCAACAATTGGTGTGTCAGGCATGTATTTTGCCAAGTGATTTTGCTTTTGATCACATAGTCTGCCTCTACTCACATTTTTCCATGCAGAGAACAAAATTCATGCCATAGACCAACCACAAGAACAAACACGTTTTATGTTGCTGTACTCAGTGCTTAAATATTTATATTTATCCCTCCTCCTTTTAAAAAATACATTTAACTTTATTTGTAATCAAGAAAATGAAGATTAAGTATTACTTAAAAATGGCTAAACTCACTATTTATAATAGGTAAAACATGGAAACAACCCAAATTCCCCAAAACAGATGGCTAGATCAAGAAGATGTGGTATATGTACATAATGGAATACTATTCAGCAGTCAAAAAGATAAACTAATGCCATTTGCAGCAAAATAGATGGAGCTAGAAGGAATTATGCTCAGTGAAATAAGTCAGAAGGAAAAAGGAAAATAGTGGATGATTTCACTTATTGGACGGATATAGGGGAACCAAATAAGGCATCAAGGAAAAATAATAACAATAAAAACCACAACAAAACAAAACAAACAAACAACCATAAACCAGAGACACTCTGCAGGGGAGGGGGACAGATAGAGGGAGAGGAGATCACATGGGACTGGGGTGATAGTGGATGGATGAACTGGTGGTAGAAAGTCTACCAGGACTACATCTCCAAAGAGAAAGCAACATTGTTTAAAAATGAACAATGATATAAAATATGTATAAATAAAAATAAATTTTGAAAAAGAATTAAAAAAAATAAAGTTGAAAAATCACGGTCTTTGACCAAGGATAATTAAGACATACTCTTCTCTCCTCCTTTTCAAGTGGAGAAGATTCCAGGTGTGTCACTTCATGGAGTGGCAGCATTGAGAGCAGCATGGGATGAGGAAAAGATTGGTTAAAGCCCATGTGAAACACTGATAATCCTAGAGCGGCTACACTGGAAGTAATATGCAACACCATCCAGAGGCATCTCATATTTATTAGCATCAAGTACAAAGATGGAGCAAGTATGTATGGAATGTGCATGCACGGGGGTGTGTTGTGGGGATTAAGTGTGTTGTGGGGATAAAGTGACCAGGAGCTATTGCCTGGGGGCCTCCATTATTCCTGCTGGCCTTATCATACTATCTCTCTTCTAATATGTGCCTACTGCTTTCAGCAGATGCTGGTTTCCCAGGATGTTCCTCATACCAGGACCTTTGCCCTTGTGAGAGGCCCCTGCCTGGCCCTACACATGATAAGTAGTAACTCTTATTATGGTGATGGGGAATACATGGGGATTTCAATTAATGGCAAGTATATGTAAATTTTAAAATATTTTAATTAAAAAAAAATAAAGTTATCCAAAATAAAAAAAAAAAAAAAAGACACCAAGACACTATCTCTGAGAATGAGGAGGGCCAAGATCCCATACAAGTTTGGGTGACTGCCCAATGTCATCTTAACATGGACACTGTTGTCCATCAATTTTGATTTCATTTATGCCTCTGACATGTCTTTATTATTTTATTCCTTGCATAGATTCACTGAGTGATTCCTGATTTGAGGTCTACAAACCAACATGGCACTACACATATCCTTAGGTCTTCATTTAGCATGTTTGTAAATTACTGCAAAAATGCAGGAAGTTTTGCATTTTGGTGCTGGGGGAAGAATGTTTCAGGTAATATCTTTCCAGGCTACATTAAATTACAAGAGGAAATGTCTGGGTGATTGGAAACAAGTCTTTCCCCTGGAATTGCTCCAAGTCCATCTTCAAAGTGGTCAAGGCTCTTCTTGAAATGGCCAAAGGGCCATTTCCCCCACCAAGGAGCAGGTCTTTGTTTAATGGCTTGTTAATTTGAGAAGAAGTCAGGAGGAATTCCTGGAGACGACCTTATTCTTGACTTCTCCCACCTGATCAGTTCTTGATTCAAGAGTCCTCAGAGGACAGAACTGGCCCATTAACAATCCATCTTGGAGCCCAGGAAACAGCTAGAAGCGTTTTGAATCTGGTCTCCTTGAATCACACGCTCTGAATATGGACTAGCAGAGGGCAGGGGGTTGCTGAATGAATGAACCAGTGAAAGAATGACTACTATAACATACTGTGCTAATTTAGTGTCTTGCAGCTCACATGCCACTTGGACCTGTTATTTTGTTTAATTTTTACAACCACCACATTTACATGTGGAAGAAGACTAACACTTCTTGCCACCATTCTTGAGAACCCCAATAATCTTGCTCTGCCTCCCTCTCTGATTTAATTCCTACCACTCTTCCCCAGTCCACTCTAGCAGACACGCTGGTGTATTTGTTAAGACACTGAGCAGGGGCCAGATTCAAGGTCTTTGCACTTGCCCTGCCCTCTGCCCGGGATGTTCTTTCTCAGACATTCACAGGGTTCACTTCTTGGCTCAAACATCACTTCCTCTGGGAAGTCTTTCCTGCCCACTCTTTCTAAAACAGTGATTTCCACTTACACATCCTCACGCCAACTTGTGTTTACTCACCTAAAGGGTACAACAATACACAGCCACTATGAGAGTTACATGAAATAATTGATGTAAAATATTTAACCCAGGGCCAATCCATAATGAGTGGTCAATAAATATTTGCTACTCTTGAAGTTGCTGTTATTGTTGCTCTCAGTTCTTCCAACCACTCTTCTTCTGTTTTTCCAAATTTACTTCCTAGGAGCGTATGACAAATCTAGATTGGGGAGCGCCTCCACTGCCACTAATATGAGCAAATGAGGGAGGCAAGGGGCACCGTGCATGTGTGGCAGACACTCTGTTTCAGTGCTCCAATTCGGTCACCAGCACCTGCAGCATCACTCAATCTGTTTGAATGGGGGCAATTATCCCCTTAGTAGATAAAGCAAGTGAATCCCAGAGGAACAAAGCAATTTTTGAAAGACCTCCCAGCATGAGGAAAGAAAAAAAGAAGACTCAATCCTCCAACAAAAAGGTATTTAAGTCCCTGGGGTATATTTTTCTAGAAAAATATAGCTCTCCTTAGCATGTTCTCTTTTCCCCAGAGCCTACATCTGGGGCACAGCAGATGTGACCTGGCCACGCTAGGGCATGGGAGATGCAGCTCCGTGGTCCTCTTCCCAAGGACCATCACGCGCTCACACATGGGCAGACCAGCCTGGCTTCACGTCAGTATAAATGTATTTAATATTGGTATTTTCTTTTCTCTTGGAAATCATGTTATTTACTAGCTGCATTGATTGCAGTCATGTTTCTATTGGTGACAAAGTAATTTATTTCATTGGAGGAGCCTGTGCCAAGGTAGTGAAGGGCCTGCTGGAAGCCAAGACGTTAGCTAGTTTGCAGCAGCCCCATCTTGATCAGCAACGAAGTCACTAAAAATCATTATTTCTGAGCATTATTAGCTAGATGGCTTACACTGACCCCATGGGGCTTGTCCACCATGCAGGGAACAACCAGAAGGCTCTGGAGACATTACCCAAAAGCACCCTACTCAAGGAACGTGAATGAAGAGCAGAGATAGGAACACCCCAGAGGACTCACATGTTAGACACAGGGATAAGGCACAGAGCACCTCATCAGCGTCCCAGCAAAACGCTACCACTTGTCAAGCTGTGGGAGGGCAAGAATAGCAACTTGGATCTCTGATGCTCCGGAATCCTGCAATTCTATCAAACTGATAGGCTCTGGGATTTATACAAAGAGAAAGGCTCTTCGGACTCAGTCAAGTCATAAAGTCAAGCCTTTAAGAAAATATTAATTAAATGCATTAAATTTTCAAGAATATATCTTCAAAATTCCCAACTAGCCCTCCCTCCTATAGAGCTAGTACCTGCCTCCTTCATGCAACGCCCCATTTTCCCAAGACCCACCTCACAGAAAAGTATAAATAAACCCACTCCCTACATCCAGACGACTCCCTCCTAAATATTCAACAGCACTGAGCCCTCTCCCCCAAGTTCCACTTCTTTCTATTGAGACTTAAGGAATGAGAGACCTGCTCACTTTTCTCAGGTCCCCCTCCAATGGATCAGTCTCTTTTACTCTACACACCCACCGTGTGTAGAGGACAATGCCAGGTATTGGAGATCCAGTGCAGAACAAAACAGAATCTCCACTCTGGCAGGGGTGCCATTTGGGTGGTGGACAACCAAAGAATCACTAGTGAATTCACTCTTTTTTAAAAAAAATAGATTTATTTAATTATATTTTACATCATTTGTATTCCCCAGGGAGTCCCCACAATTTCACCCATGTGCCATCACCTCAGCCCCTTGTGCTCCTTCTACCCTCATCCCCATCTTTGCCCTCCCTCCCCTTCACCCCCATAGTCCCTTTAGTTTATCTTTAAACTTTTGGTCTTGTTGAGCTTTTGTTGTTGTTGTTTGTTTGTTTGTTTTGGTTGTAATTGCCTATTTCATTGAGCTTACTCTTCTTTTTTTTTTTTTTGTAGTTGTTGCTCTTTCCTCCCAAAAGTGAAGCCATCCGATTATTTTTCTCGTGCCTTCTGACTTGTTTCACTGAGTGTAACTCCCTCTAGCTCCATCCATGTTTCTATAAACGGCCCTAATTTATCATTTTTGATTGCTGAATAGTATTCCATAGAAGTCACTCTTTAAAAAATGTTTTTTTTATTTATGCATACAAGAGCTGGGATACAGGCCAGAGGCAGGAGCGGGGGTGTGTGAGAGGATTCACCAGAGACAGAGTGAGGAATAGAACAGGCAGATCAACTGAAATACACTGCTGAGGGGAGCAGCGGGCAAGGCAGGAGAGGTCTGCTGTGCCATGTGGGTCCCCAACCTGGCCAGGGGTCGAAATCACTCTGAGGTGCCACGGAAGCTCCACAGTGTGGCACTCAATCCCTTGCCCCAGGGAGACCCTAAAGTGAATTCACTCTTACAAACAGCTCGAACTGCTCCAGAGGAAAGCTGGCGGGTGTGCAGAACATGACAAGAGGGCCTGGTGTGGCCCGCAAGCTATCTGAGCTGAAATCTAGCAGTCAGGTCAAAGATACCCAGGCAAAATGAAAGTGGAAAACACTCCCCCTAGAGGCAACTTCGATAGACAAGAACGGGTGTGACTGGAACAAGCCCCCAGCAGTGGGGCCGCTACCTGCAGTAGCCTGAGTCAGAACTTAGTTCACACTGGATAAGAATAAATGTGACTCACACGACTGAGAGAAACCGGGGGTCTAATCTGAGTTCAACTTGGTCTGGATGTTCAAACCAGGCCAACAGAAAACCAACTCCCACCTCTCTTCTTTCCTCATCATTAGCTTTGTCTCAGGTAAGCCATTCCCTGTCGTTCCAACAAGCCAGTTCTGACACTGGGGGAGAGTAGTGACACCCTCAAATCAGAGGCTGAGAAGAAGATGGCTGCCTGGACCACAAGAGGGAAGACAGAGCGGCAGGAACACAGCCCACGACTGCCCCTTCTTATGCAAATATTAAGCTCCTAGTGTATGAATGGAGACTCTTGGAACTGCTCCACGCAGCAGCCCTTTTTCCTCCCCTGGGGACCCGAGTCCTTGTCGCTGCCCAGGGCAGCCTTCCATCTCGCTTCTGCTGGACGGTACACATACCTTCTCTTTTCCAAAATGTTCCTTCTCAAGAGTTCTCATCAGCACATCTTCTGGCACCGAAGGAATTGTCTGTCATGATGAAGCCGCTTGTCAGGGGAGACGGACTGCGCGAGAGTCTGCGCTAATAGCCCTCCCTGGCCCACGCGAACGGTGGCGCTTAATGAGCGCTCCTCACGGAGGGAATTACAGTGAGAGTGCGGATAACAGGCAGTGGGGGTGGCGAAGGAGGGTGAGTCGCCAGTGTGGTACAAGTGGAAATATTGATCCAGGTCAAGGTGAAGTCAAAGTGTGTGTTATTTAAAAGCCAGGCTTCCCCACTCTGTCTTGCAAATGAGCTGGAGAGTGAATTAATAAATGAAGAAGCAAGGGCTGATAGCAGGCATAATTTCTTTATGTAGAAAATCTCCTTGAGACAAAAAGGGAAGGCAATCTGGTGAGAGAAGGATCAAAAGTCATCTTTTTTGAAGTCTGTTCCTTTTCTCATTCACTTTGGCGTGAGGTTCACAGTGTGCTGTTCTAGTCTGCTCTTGGGTAGAGAAGAGAATAGAAACTTTACTCAGACAAATCTGGAGAGCAGACCCAACCAAAGAGCTCAAATCTTTTGAGTCTCAGTTTCCTTATCTGCAAAGTGGGTGTAGTAACTTCTAGTTTTCACTACAACCAAGAGTGATGATTCAATGAACTCATGTATGTAAATACCAGGCACAAAGTTGGTAAGTATTCAATACATATTATTTCTCCTTATCATCCTCCTAGTTAGGTGGACGATAACTTATATTTGTTTATCATTTTTGTATAAAGGATTTCACCAATTATTTTAAAATATAATCTATTAATTGAAATTTTGAAGAATGATAAAACTAACAGGTCAGGAGATGACTGCTATGGAAAAGATAGTTACAATTTCTCTTTAAAAATTTTTTTATTAATTTAAATACTTGGGAATAAATCTAACAAAAGAGGTGAAGGACCTCTACAAAGAAAACTACAAAACATTGCTAAAAGAAATAGAAGAAGATACAAAG
>JAGFMF010011775.1:2655535-2685186 GCA_019455555.1 Galemys pyrenaicus | reverse complement strand
ACTGAGGTGATGGTGCACTGGTGAGATGGTGATGGGGAATACATGGGGATACAATTGATGGCAAGTATATGTAAATTTTAAAATATTTTAATAAAAAAATTAAAAAAAAAATTTTATTTTTCTTACAATGTTTGATTTCTGTTCTAGGTGTAGTCCCCATAGAATTTCCACCACCAGTTCACCCATGCACCATCACCATAATCCCTTGTGCTCTTCCTGTCCCTGTCTTGATCCCAATGCCTCCCTCTTCCCTGCAGAATGTCTCTGATTTGTCTGTTTATTTTGTTTTGTTGTGGCTTTTTTGTTGCTCTTATAATTTTTTCCTTCATCTCCTATACTCCTCCCATAAGTGAGACCATTTGATATTTTTCTTTTTCCTTCTGACTTATTTCACTGAGCATAATCCCTTCAAGCTTCATTCATGTTTCTGCAAAAGGCTCTGGTTTATCATTTTTGATTGCTGAATAATATCCCATTATCTATATATATCACATCTTCTTGATCCAGTCATCTACTTTTGGGTATTTGGGCTGATTCCAAGTTTTATCTATTATAAATAATGCTTCAGTAAACATAGGGGTGCATGTATTCTTTTGGATTAATGTTTTTGTGTCCTTTGGGGAAATCCATAGGAGTGGAATTGCTGGGTCATATGGTAGCTCCATTTTTAGTAGTGTGAGAAACTTCCATACAGCTTTCCAAAGCAGTTGGACCAGTTTTCATTCCTACCAGCAGTGTAGGAGGATTCCTTTTTCACCACTCCTTGCCAACATTTGTAGTTGCTAGATCTCTTACTGTGTGCCATTTTTGCCGGTGTAAGCAGTATGTCATTGTGGTTTTTATATACATTTCCCTGATTATCAGGGATGTTGAACATTTTTTCATATGCTTGATTTCCATTTGCATTTCCTCTTTGGAGACGTGTCTTTTAAGTTCTTCTGCCCAATTTTTGAGTGGATTGTGTGTTTATCTTGAGTCATGTGAGTTCTTTGTAGATCTTTGTGATCAGTCCTTTACAGTTATATGGAGTGCAAAAATTTTTTCCCAATCAGTAGGGTGTCTCTGTTTTGAGTAATGTCTCTTTTGCTCTACAGAAGCTCTTTAATTTGATGTAGTCCCTTTTCCTTTACTTCCTTTGGTTTAGGTGATGTGTTTTTAAAGATGTTACTGAGATAAATGTCATGTAGTGTTTGCCTATATTTTCATCTATATATTTTATAGTTCAGGTCTTATGTCTAAATCTTTGATCTAGTGCACAAATTCTCCATTTTGAGTTGTTTTTTGTGCATGGTGAGAGGTAGTAGTCTAGCTTCATTATTTTGCATGTAACAGCACCATTTATTGTACAAACTGTCTTCGTTCCACTGCATATTTTTTGTCCTTTGTCAAATATTAGTAGTTCATAGATCCGTGGGTTTATTTCTGGGTTTTCCATTCAATTCCATTGGTCTTTATGCCTGTTTTTGTTCCAGTACCATGCAGTTTTAATTATTATGGTTTTGTAGTATAGCGTGAAGTCCAGAATTGATGTTTCCATTCCCTTTCTTTTTAGTCAAGAGAGTTTTGGCTATTTGAGGTTTTTTTGTATCTCCATATGAATTTCATCAATATTTGTTCTATTTCTTTGAAGAATGTCATTGAAATTTTTATTGGAATAGCATTGAATCTGTAAATTGCTTTTGGTAGGATGGCCATTTTGATAATGTTAATTCTTTCAATCCATGAAGAATTCCAATCCATGTCTTTCCATTTCTTTGTCTCTTTTATTTCTTTTAATAAGGTTTTATAGTTTTCTTTGTATATGTCCTTCATCTCTCTTATTAGGATTACTCCCAAGTATTTGATTTTTTGTTTCAGTTATAAAAGTGATGGTTTTTATTATTTTTTCTTCATGTTGATTGTTTGTATATAAGAAGGCCACTGATTTCTGTATTTTGATTTTGTATCCTGCTAATTTACTAAACTGGTTGATTATTTTGATTAGTTTTTCTGTGGAGTTTTTGAGGTTCTCTATGTATATTATCATATTGTTTGCAAATAACAACAATTTTGTGCCTGGCACCCAACTGTGGTAGGGGGGCTGTGTGTCGTGGACCTTACCCCTTCTTACCATCCAGGTTCAGCTCAGTTCCAAATCACAGGCTTGGGACCTGACAGAGACCCTCTCCCCTCCATGTGAATTAACCTGCTGACCTTTGTTTCGCCTTCTGGAGTTTTTAGATGACTTAGTGTTTTCTTGTTCCTTCCAAGCTTTGTTTTCTCCTTTTCCTTTCCCGGGTGAGGTGTTCTGGATTTGTGGGGGTGGGGATGGGGAAAGGGGTCCAGGGTGGATTTTGCCCCTTTCTCCCTGTCACTCTCTTCTTTCCCCTGCTTCTGTTGGGTCACCTGCCCAGTCCAAATCTTCTGGATGCTGCCAGGAAGTTGCCGTGCTTTCTCCTTTTCCCACTGTCTTTATGGGAACATTTAATCCTGACATCCTTTCACCATCATGTTGGTGACATCCACTGACAGTTACAATTTCTAAAAGTAGGAGGTATGACACACCTGTAGGGAGGTCATGCAGGAAAGCACCCACAAGGCAGAAGGACAGACAAAACTATGCCAAGAGTCATGATTGTTTTGTCTTTGGGAAATAATGGAGAGGACAGGGTACATGGGTTTACACTGGCTAGCATGAATATTTTCAGTGGACTCTGGGGTATGGGGGCTGTCCTAAGTGTCTGTGACTAGGTCCTGGGGTGATTAGGACTAAAGAACAGTGGGCTGGAATATAAGAGTCTTATGAAGGAAAGGGTTGAGGAGTGTGGGTTCTGGATGGGTTGGTTTACATTTGAAAAGCACCTCCAGAATTGTTTACTATCCCTAGGAATTCACTAACTTTTCCCATGCCCTCTCCCCCCAGCCCACACCTTCATAAGATAATTGAGAGCATTGTTTAATTATTATTATTGTTAGTATTGAAACTTTATTATTTGTCAATTTTATTATTACTTTAATTTTAATTAATAATTTTAATTATTCATTTAATTATTGTGACCCTCTTTTGGTAATTTTATTATAGAAGTAGAGTGGGTTCTGGAGTCCACACTGCTTGAATTTGACTAGGCTCATCTTAGTCCAATTACTTAACTTGCCTGTATCTCGGTTTTCTCATCTTTAAACTGAAATAAAAGCAAATAGGTCCCAGAACCGGTGTAAAGGTTAGAGGAGTTATCTCATAAAGTGGCAGAGCAGGGCTTGAGCCACCAGTCAGCTATTATTTACACACTTTGCAGCTGGAGAGGTGAGAGCTGCAAGTGGCGTGGTTTGCTCTGAGCTGCCCACCCAGAATGATGTCGGGATAAGAGGCTAATCCCCTACCTCCTGGCCAGCAGCCTCACGTCCCTTCTCTTTTCATCTTCAGGACTTTTGTCCCCAGGACCCTGTGTGTGAAGGTGGGAGCATCCTCCCTTTTGACAGAAGGGTCTAGCTTGCCTGCCCAGAAAAACAGAGCAGACTAGCCCTGTTCGCTGAGGGCCACAGTTCCTCCTCTACCCTCGTGGCTTAAAGAATGGAAAGTCTTGACTCTAACTCAGGATCTCTCCATTACTCACTGGGTCCCTCTCCACGTGTCAGCTTCCTCAAGAGGACCAGCATCTCCCTAAGGGTCCTACTATCCCTGGAGTCGAGGACACTGTGAGCTAGCCACTGACACCTTTCCTGCTCTCTCCTTGGTCCCAAGTCAAAACCTTTCTGTGGGGCCTCCCTGCTGACGCAGTGGGTTAAGCAATGCACTATGAAACAAACCACAATCACTGCAGCATGAGTTCGATCCCTGCTGCCAGCCGGGGAGGGAACCCACATGGCATAGCAGACCTCTCCTGCCTTGCCTGCTGCTCCCCTCAGCAGTGTGTTTCAGTCAATCTGCCTGTTCTGCTCCCCACTCTGTCTCTGGTGAATCCTCTCACCTCCCTGGACTCTGACCTGTACCCCAGCTCTTGAATGCATAAAGAAATAAATCTTAAAAAAAAAAAAAAAAAACCCTTCCGTGATGCCCCCTTTAATCAGCAGGCTTTCCACAAGAAAGCCTGAGCCACTCAGCTCTCTTCAGTCAGCTAGTTGAGCCACAGAAGCCACCGCACAGACGTGACGCCTAACAAATGGCTGTGTTTTGTGCTTAATGCCAGGCTTCCCAGGCATCCAAGACCCACTGGAAAGCGAGAGCACTGAGACATCGCAGCCCCGCCCCCTCGGCCCATTAGTGAGCCAAATGGGTGTTTTTCTAGCAATGATTAGACTTTGCTTTGTTAGGTTTTATTGGTTCTCTTTGCAGTTTCGCCCCAAATGGGTCATAATATTGGGTTCTCTGGAGTTTGCAAAAATGGATACATGTCAAGTGCAAGAGGGAGGACTAATAAATACTAAATTCATAAAGAGCTTTACATAAACCCTCAGAGGATGTGTCGGAGAGAAATTGAGAAGGAAACTGTTGAACGAGAAAGAGCAAGTTCTCACTGGCTGTAAACTCAAACAATAGACGCAGAAAGGACAACAGAGCTGCAGAGAGAAGTGACAATGTTAGGCTGCCCTGATGTCTACGCTGACCAGCTCCAAGGAGATGATGACCCCACTAGTTGACTGATCTGTCAACTAGATTTTTGTTGAAAGACAGTATCAGGAAACCTGACTGAACTGGCTTAAACAGGAAAAGAGAAAATGTTTTGAGTCACTTAACTTAATTACCCATAAGCAGACTTTGCTCGATCCAGTGTGAAAATGATATGCTTACCCCTCTCCCCATTTCTCAGTTTTGCTTGCTGGAAAGGGGGTCTTCTCTCAGGCAAATTCTCCCTGGACTTTGGATGAATGCTAGGAACTCACAAGACTCCAAAGTCCAAGTTGAATTCAATGACAAAAAAATAAGAATCTTAGTCCAGTTTTCCCAGCCACAGTCTCTTTGTGTGTCCTTGATTGAGATCAGATCTTGCGACTGTGTCTGCATCAGTCACCTAGGGGATGGCGTGCAGTGACTGGTTTAGGCTCAGGGTGTACATTCTGCCTCCCGGTCAGGAGTGGGGTTCATTCTACCTGAGGCACACGAGTTGAGTGGGGTGAGGGGAGCTCTCACCAAGGTAGACATTTATTACAATGAAAACACACAAATATATTCTGTCTTGTGTTGCAGTCTGTGTTCAGTGAAGAATCTAAGGAGACTAGACCAGAGCCAGAAAAGAGTGAAAAATATATAATGGAGATTTAAAATCTGTCACATGAAGAACTGGAAGAAATGGGTTACTGCCCAGAGCAAGACAATAATAGAGAATCATGAGCACTGTCACTAAGTGCCTGAAGTGGTAGAAAGATCTGGATTCACTCTGCCTCCGTGGGTGTTGGATGGGGTGGGGGGAGGGAAAACCTGATTTGCACACAAAGACTGTGGCTCAGTAGGTGACACGGGTCAAACCACTGTCCTATCTTGCTAGAACTGTCTCCAGCATCCCACAACTGGATTCTGTTATTACTAATTTGTTCCTCCAATTTTGTTCCTACACTGTATGTCAGGGTGACTCCTAAAAGTTCAAATAAATTACTTTCATTCCCCTGCTCAACAACCTTCAGTATCTCCCATTGCCATTGATTACATCTCCCCTGTGCTTCAGACCTCTGCCCTGCTAACCTCCTTAGCTCATCTCAGAGCCTGCCCCCCACACACTGCTGAAGCTTCACACTCACACCTCTCAAAAGTGCCAAAGACATTTCCACCCCAGGGCCTTTGCACTTAGCGTATGATCTACCTGAACTAGTCTAATTCCCACATCTCAGTTCAACTGTCTGCCCTCTACCTCAGGAGAGAGTTCGCCTGAACAACCTCTAACAGCCATCACCCCAGGTACCACAGGCATTCTCTGTTCCTGTCCCTATTGTACGCAATAACACACCCCTCACTTTCTAAAGCTATCTTACTTATATTGTTTATCTATTAACTTAGAGACTATCTTCCTCCGAAAGATCAAAATGCCCTGGAAATAGAGAGCTTCCTTCCTTTGTTCACTGCTGTATCCCCTGTGCCTAGACTTTCTGGACTCAGATATCTTGTCAGACAAATGCACAAATGGATCATTTCTACAGCTGTTTGGCCTGATAAGGTGGCAGATTTCTAGCACTTGAATGAATCATCATGGGCTGAGTAAGAATTTATCAGAGATGGATTTCTGCATTTGGGGAAGAAGAAGGCATTTCCCAGGATCCCCAGATGCAAGGAACAAGTGATGAGGTCCCAGAACAGATAAAAGACAGCAACCTTGGATACAATTCTTCTGCTCTAACCACATGCCAAATGGAAATTTCTTCTTGGCCCATACTGCTGGTACTGGGTGTTTTTTAATTAAAGATGCTCTTTGAGGAATTGTGTTAATCCTGCCAGTACCTGACACTCTAATTCCCTCTGTCTCACTGTGAAGGGAAGGCATATTGGCTACTCTGGCCCCAACTGAGTTGTTTTCCAAGAGAAGGACTTTCTACGCACAATAATGAAATAGGACACAAAATAGGCCTGTGTCAATAAGTCTACAGGAAAAGGTCAGGTTTACATGCTGGACGGGATTGGCAAATACATTTGTTCCTGCGATGTCTGTGTTTTAAATGCCACCCTCCTATGAACCCAGTGCTGAAACACACTTTGGAGTTTGATGAGATGTCAGTTTAGCTCAGTCCTGATCAAATAAGATGAATGAAAGTGAAACAAGAACAAAAATATTACTTCTGTCATTTTTTTCCCTCCATTACAGGAATTGGGTCAGTCAGGGAGATTTCTCTTAAACAAATACCAATCCCTGCACAATGTCACCCATTGATCTGCCAGCCGTTGCCAATGATCACTTTCATGAAGGAAAAGGCACACATGGGAGAGAGGCAAAGGCCAGGGCCACACCCAAATAGTGTCATTTCTCACTTCCTACCTTCCAAATGCACCCTTCCAACCTCTATTCCCTCTTCAAATGGTGCTAAATGAGAATATGGATTTCTCTCTGCACTGAGCAAATGTGGGTAAAGAACAAGATGGAATTTATCCTGCAAAGAATTAGAATCATTAATTTCCCATTTACCCAAATTAAAATATGTGAACCAAATTAAGCCGAGACCCAGAGACCTGTTTGACCCAGTCTGAAGGCCGTGGGGTTATAGCCTCCAGATAAAATTTGAGATCTGCGATGGGAGACAGCAGATAGCAATTATTCAAAAGGAGTCAAAGACCAGGAACCAGGAAGGTGGACGAAGCAACAGGAGACTGGCTCTGTGGACCACGTGGGTTTCTGGGCCGGTCTTGACCTGCATGCATGTTTCCCTACGTGGGAATGAAGCCAGCACACAGCAAAGCAGAAACAAGAGAAGGGGAGAGGCAAATTCCTACTGACTTGAGCGTCTGGACCCAGCCGTGGCCACAGCTCAGATACCGCGGATTTCCCAGTTACGTTGAAGTATGAATAACAGGAAGACAAGAGTAGCCGCCTGCCCGGGGACCCTGCAAAGGATCTTAAGGCCATGGGGACCAGCAACATTTGTGCTGGAAAGCGAGGCTGACCCCCTCTAGCCAGTGTCCCCGGGCCCTCCAGGGAGAAGTGCACATGGGCTCTTGCACCTCTTCTTCCATGGGCCTCCCGTTCTCCCAGCTAGACCAATGGAGGGCTCCGGGGGACAATTACTAAGAGGGAGGTCCTGGAGAAACTATTAGAAAGTCTCTGGCAGGTTAGTGGGTTTATTCTGCTCTTTCTAACTTTAACTATAAAGATCACCAAGGACCACCATGGACAGAGAAAGCTCCCCATGTGCTGTGAACAGGAAGGTCCCACGGTTCTCTCCTGAGATCCAAGTATGCAAGCTCAACCGTGCAGGACAGTTCCCTTTGTCACTTTGGTATCCCTGGTGCTTAGTGTAGGGTCTGGCACAGAGCTTATGACTCTGTGTGTGTGTGTGCGTGTGTTTCTGTGTCTCTTGTCTGTGTGTGTATCTATGTGTCTGTGTCTATGTGTCTGTGTCTGCGTGTCTGTGTCTATGTGTCTATGTCCGTGTGTCTTTGTGTGTGTGACTGTGTCCGTGTGTCTTTGTGTGTGTGACTGTGTCTGTGTGTCTGTGTGTGTCTGTGTCTGTTGTCTGTAAGTCTGCATCTTGTGTCTGTGTCTGTGTGTGTGTCTGTGGCGTGACTGTGTCTGTGTATCTGCCTGTGTGTGTGTGTGTCTGTGTCTCTTGTCTGTGTGTGTATCTGTGTGCCTGTGTCTATGTGTCTGTGTCCGTGTGTCTTTGTGTGTGTGACTGTGTCCGTGTGTCTTTGTGTGTGTGACTGTGTCTGTGTGTGTCTGTGTCTGTTGTCTGTAAGTCTGCATCTGTGTGTCTGTGTCTGTGTGTGTGTCTGTGGCATGGCTGTGTCTGTGTATCTGCCTGTGTGTGTGTGTGGGCACAAGCAAGTGATTTTAAATGAAAGTGCAGGGATCTTCTATCAGAGTCCCCTTGTACCCGTGGGGAAATGTGGGCTAAAAGCAAAATAATTATCTGAACCACAGAGCTCAAAGCAGAATATCTAAAGGTAATAGGTATCTTCTATGAGAACTGGGTAGTAGGGGTTCCCTACTCCCTAGTGCTCCAGATTTTTCTTTTTTGCCAAGACCTTCTGAATGATAATACATAATTCATTGTCTTTTTTTAAGCCAATTTGCTTTTAATCTTTTCTAATTGATGATGGGACCTCCTACTATTCCACTCAACTGATGCTAGACCCCAGGGAAAAGAGCATAGAGAAGCAAGGAGGCCGTGGTCTTCGGGAGTGCCTGCAGCTCTGGACTACGAGGGACCCTGAGAACAGAACATTCTGATGCTGGTCAAAGAGAGAGCATAAGGAGCCACTTGAAATTGTGAAGCGCAATGTCCTGGGACCCGGGGGTTCTCTGCCTCCCCTGGTAACATCACTCCCACTCCCTGCATTAAAAGCGGGCTTCCCAGAACCGGTGGGTGGCCGAGATGGGAGGGTGACTGGCTCCCTGGTGAACAGTATAAAACAGAGAGGTTACCTGGGAGAAGATGACTGGCGAGTGACCTCAGGTCAATATTGTGGGGAGTGAAGGCAACGGGGACAGACAGAGAAAAGAGGTGAATTGCTACACAGGGCTTTGGAGACAGGCTGGCCTTTCAGACTTGTCCTGCCTCAGGTTCAGGGGACCAGGCTGTTGTAACCTAGCAACAAGTCTTTGGGTGCAGGCAGTACCTCCTTGTCCAGTAATGCCTGGTGAGCAGCCAACCTATACCCTTCTGCTCCAAAATACTCATAAATCAATAAGTGGTCCAGTTTTGAAGGGGAATTCTGGGCAGTGACCCTAGAACCCCCCTCCCCCAAAGACTATCGCACCATGCAGATCTACCCACTTTATACAGCAAGTTCTCGGGACAGTTTCTCCAAGATTCTGATCTGCCTGTTCTGCAGGGTAACTCACAAGAGGAAGGTTATTGGGAAGAAGATCTTGTCACTAAAAGTCCTGCCACTGCAGCTGATCTTAAGGCACAGCTCATTGCCTCACTTCTCAGCCCATTCCAGACTCTTTTTGTCCTTGGACTAGCACTTCTGCTGATCTAGGTGGATTTTCAGGTGAGTAGCCCAGGCCCTCATCCCTGAGGGGTCCCCTATCCTCACCAGACTGAGGATGCTGCTGTTCATTTGTCACCAGAACTGAGTACAGAGCAGTAGATTACATGGAGGCAAGCCTAGTCTTTTCTGTCCCCACCTGTAATGTCAGCTACCCACTGAAGCCATCGCACCCACTGGCCAGGGCCAGTGCCCCTCCAGAGTGGCCTCCTCTACACGCCTGCTTGTAAGAGTCCAGACGGCGATCATTGCTCACAGGTGAACGGGACTTGTGTTGTATCTTCTTGTGAGAGCATTCGTTCCCCTTTTCAGAACTAAGCTCTCTAGCCCTACAGAGCCCAGAGTCATGGGACAAAAGGCCAAATTCCCCAGTAGGGTCCCTGTGGACAAGCAGAGCACTTCTGCGTCCTTTAGTTTCCAGAAGGATGCATGTATGAGGAATCTACAGTGGCCATTGAATTAGGCTTTCCACTGTGACCTGCAAGATAATGACCCATCACCTTAGGGTATCATCGCCTAGCAGTGACTGTTGTGCCTTACAAAATCTTCCCATGACTTCCTGATGAAAACCTGTGGTGGGTGCAGTTCTGATAGGAAGAAGATTCTAAGTTCCTGAGCCCAACCCTGTACCTCTTTTGCTATAAAGTGTGTCCTTGATCTGCAATCCCATGTCAATGGATCAGATTTTAGCAAGTCTCAGCCAGTGGTACTGTCTAAGGCCTTGAGAGCAGGAAAGGAAAATGTCCCACAGGATATGTTTGATTTCAGTCAAGATGAATCACTGTCCCTTCTGGTCCAATATAGTCAACTTGCCACTGGTGGGTGGTTGGCGTTCTCCAGGGAGAGCACCCTATTGTGGAGTCAGTATTGGCCTTGGTTGCTGACCAGTCGGCATTTGGCAGTGGCAGCAGCTGGCCAGCCTTGGTCAATGGGAAAGTGAACTGAAGGCTCTTGCATAGCCTCAGTCCCTGCCATTGTTGGGCCACTGACAGGGGAGGCTGGGGTTTGTCCCCACCAACCCACTGAGAACATGTCTTTCTGCTTACTTGGTTAGTTAGTGGCTCATCCAAGATGAAATTCTCTAATGAAGTCTTCACACTTACATTTGTATATTATCATGCTGTACCCTCAACTTCCTTGACCTGAATCTTCTAATTTTTCTCCTTCTAGACCCCCTGACTCAACCCTTGCCCCTGTCCAGATGGCTCTACATATCACACTTTCTCATCCTTTCTTTCCTCTCAAATCCAGTGCAAACTTCAATGTTCTACCAGTTAGGGGGCTTTCACTTTCATTTCTATCTTGCACGAACACCTTAGTGGGCTGCAGTTTAGCAGTGATTCATTTTGGCTCATGCTTACACACTGAGGGGGCCATTCACGAGCCTAATCCAGCCTTTCCTTCCTTGTAAGCTGGTCATAAGCCCCTTCCCATGTGTATGAGGAGAAAGAGGTCCCTGAAACTCTTCTGATGATGGGTCCTGGGCCAGGTTCCTGATCAAAGCTGAATGTACCACTCAGTATGTAACAGATTGTGCCAGGTGTGCTCCGCTTTCTAGCTTGGTATATCTGACAGAATCCAGTTCACAGTCACCATTCCTGGCCACATGCTCATTTATGTCCCCAGGTCTGGGGCTGTAGCTGTACCAGAGGCCCGGGGCATGTCACTTTGCTCTTGGATAGTGTATAGCTCTCTACTATGACGTGGCTTTGCTCTAAAAGTCTAGATGTTCTATAAACTTGACATCAACTCCATATGGAATCTTCAGAGCCACTACTAATACCTTTAATATCTCAGAGTCTGCCAGGTCATGCAGTGCAAGTGGCAAGGTTGCTTGCACTGCAGCTGGTAACTATAGAGCCCTTTCCTGCTCTTGCCACGTGGGCCACTGCACTTGGGTCATAGCACTTCCCCCAGGGATGGGAGTGTGCTACCCAGGACCCTAGTCACCAACCAGAATTTGTGCTTTCTTCTTCATGGTAAGAAGCAGAAGATGTCATTTGTTTTCCCATGCTTAGAAGGGATGTCCCAGCATGTGTTATACCCTCGATCCCTAGAAACTTTCCCAATATGGTAACTTCTGAATCTTTATAGAGTTCACTTCCACTCTCTTGCATGCATGTGCCTCCAATGTTTTTGTCACTTCTTGTCCCTCTGGCCTGATTACCCTAACATCGATAGAGTGACTAATATGATCTGCTGGATTCCTGGAAGCCATGACCCTTCAGAGTGTGCTAGAACAGAAGCTGGGAGTATTTATATGGTTGTCTGTCACCAGCAAACTGTGGCTTATCCTTGTCACTTAAATGGAAAAGAATACATTCATTTGTCAAGCACACCCCACACGTTGTATTTGAGAGCGAGTTAATATGCTGTTGCAAAAATCCTACATTTGGCACGTAGCTATATTGGGACTCTGTGATGGAGTTCATCACTGGACATTTTCATCCTCTGGGTCCTGTCTGTATTCTATAGGACCCAGATCTGTGAATCAGAAGATGAGAGGAAATATACCTGCATCCTTTACTCTTTAAGGGTAGCGCTAATTTCTGCCATTCCTCTGATTTGCAATTACTGAATTAATGTTAAATATTAAATACTAATTCAGTAATTAATACACTAAAGAGGCTTCCCCTTGGCCTATGGTGTCCTACAGACTCACTCCCCACCGTTGGCGTGCTGCCAGTTACCACATATATCAGATCCCACTACACATTTGGGCCCTGGGAAAATGGCTCCTGTGGATCTACTGGATCCAACACAGTCCAGACTCGGGTCAGGACCCACTTCATGCTTGGGTCCCAGAGGGTGCACTTTAATAGAGGGTCACGAAGGTGCTTTGAGTCCCTATAGTATCAGCTCCACCCTTGTGTCCACCCAGTGTTTAGACATCCCCTTTTCCCTCAACCTAGTGTTACCTGCCCCTTTCCAGAAGAGCAGGGGATCACTTCTGTCCTCATTGCTGGGGACCTGGCCTTTTCTTCAGGCAGTTGAATTTCCTACACTAGTCAGATGCACGCCTCCTCTGTAATTTTGGACTGGGACCGCTGCTCCCACACTATCTACTGCTGATTTCTTTTAATGGTGTGGGTTGAGTCACATTTGATGCCCTTCCATTTACCCCACCCCGGGTTGCTGAGTTCTGTTAACCACCTCCATCGTTCTCCGAGGGTCAGACTCCCTTGGCTGCTTCCCTAACTGCCCACTTATTGCAATATTTGCATCTGTCTTGCTTCTGGTGGTGGAGTACTGCCGGTCCGCACCAGCTGCTGCCTTCTCTGTTGTCTGGAGTTTCTATTATCTCCACTGCTGTCAAGGAGCTCAGTGCCATAACAGCATTTCTCATCACTAGCCTGGACCTCAGAGGTTAGCCACCCTTGAACTTCTCCACAGTGCCCATGTCCCTCTTGCCTGTGTTTTATAACTTTAGTAAACAGTGTCTTCTGTTCTCAACTGCTGAATACAGCTGTCTAGTAAACTTGTGGGCTTTCTTTACTGTATCAACTCCAGACTGCCTACTTCCCTAAGCCTTTGATCCCTTTTTTTTTTTTCATAATCTCCCTAGAAATTCTGGTATGTTTACAGAGCATGCGCCCTCATTTTAGTCCACGCCTCCAAGAACCATCCTATTAGCACGTCACTACCTCTTGTGCACCCACAGTGGTGAGTTCTCACTCCTATAGTCCCTTGGCCCCAGAACCCTCAGTCCCATCGTACTCTCCTGCCTCTTGTTTCGTCCCACTTAGTAGGCCCAGAGCTGGCTTTGACAGTTATGCTGTGAGTTAATCCTTATAAGATATCTGTTGGCAACAAGAGAAGTGGAAGTTAGAGCCTGAGGGGGCAGGGCATGTTTTCTTGCAAAGCAGAGTCTCTACGTTATCATCAAGGAAGTTGGACGTGGGCCAGAGTGTGCTAAGGGATTGTGGCTTCGAGATTTTTGGATGTCAGGTGTCACCACCCCTCCATCTCAGTGCCCCGCTCCTTCCTACCCTGACTCTTGCTGAGAACATTGCTCAAGGCTGAGAATTCAGCCACTCCCGAACCTCTGATGTGCAGGTAATTCAATATGGAGTCTGGCCCCTTCGTTTTTTATATCCTTTGACAGCAAAAGATGAGAATCTCTTTCATATGCAGCTCAAGACAGCATCTGACTTTCAACTTAGTCGTTGGTAGTTAGACACCCTCAGCTTCTCATTGTCTTTTCCCAATATGTGGATTCTTACAAGAGCCATCTGTGCCCAAAGCCTTACAACTTCTACTTTCCTTGCACTTCTCAACAGCCTGAGGTTTTGGCTCTTGCAGTATATTCTCTTCCACTATTATCTCGTCCTATAATGAAGCCACTGAAGCATTCTGGGGGCCATTCAGCTCCCCATGCTCTACCCACACCCAGTGCCGGTGTTCTCCTGTCAGGTGCCCCAGCTCCACGCCCCATCCTGGGCTCTGCTTCCTCACACTGCTCTTGGCACCACTCATCAGAGATTAAGTTCCCAGGGAAATAGGCTCTGGATGGAGGTTTGTCCATAGGAAGTTTGTTGAGGAATACCTCTAGGGGAGTGAAAAAAACTTTTGTGCCCCCCCCGAAAAAGGGGGGACGAACTGTGATGCAGTTACAACAAAGATGTCAGCTAGTCTCTCGAGAGCTCTGGTGCAGAGGCCCCAGTCCTTCTTCCACCTTGAGGGACACCAGCTGGGGCTGTCCCTGTGAAGAGGGCATGACCTTGGGGTAGTGGTGTTTTCATCTCAGGGCAATTCCTGGAGAGCGATTCAGCTGAGCTCCAGCTGCCAGTGCACCGTAAGCAGCTGGGGGGATGAGCACCCCTGTCCTGAAGAGGTATCGGGGTGGCTGGTCACAGCACCCACTCCAGAGAAGATTAGTAGATGTCTCCAAGAGGTAAAGTCTTATCGTCTCTCCCTCGTACATTATGCCTTTTTCAAAATATAAATTTGAAGACTGGGCTGAAAACATTCATTTCCGGTTCCTGCTCAGTCCATACAGGTGACATGAATTCTGTAAAATCACTTAAGAGTTTATAAGTGAGAAGAAGCTGGTTATTTTTTAAGGTGGCAGTGACTTATATTTGTTCAGCAAAACCCACTTCCTCTCAGGTACACAGGTAGATTAATTCCTGGCATCTTTGGCAGTGGAGTGTGGCCACAGGACTGGTTCTGGCCAATGAGATGGAAGTGAAATTGGTTACTTCCTGTCGTGGGCCTGGACAGTCTTCCCACACACAATCTTCTCTTGTCCTGTCTGGCAGATGAATTTCAAGGCTGCAGCCGGGGGTCCCAGGATCGCAGAGGACAGTACAATTACATGATAGAAGGATTCGGTGTCCCTGGTGATTTCATGAAATCTTGCCAACCCAATATCCACAGTGCATTATGTGAGCAAGAAATAAAATGCTATCATGTTAGACCACTGAGATTTTAAGCTGTTTATTACAACAGTTCACCTGCCTGCTCTGAGACTGTAAGTTGTTCAAGATTCCCAAGGACCACAGTTTTTACAAAAGAGTTGCCCTATTAATAACAGAACACATAGTGGAAAACAGAAAAAATTCAGTAAGCCTAATCTGGACATTTGGATCTTGCCGTCCATCTCTTCCAGATCCTCTTGGTCTTCAGCTGCATTAGGGACTGAGGGGTACCCCATCCCAGACTCACACTGTGAGTGCACGTGAGAATCACCTCGCCACCATCGGCCTCAGTGTTTGCATCTACCCCAAGTATGTCACAACATTACCTGCTCCCCAGCCTCCGGTGAAGAGAGGTGAGCTAAGTGGCCAACATAGGCTAATATAGCCACACACGCGAAAATATTCATGATACTGCTGGTAAATACCTTTGAGTCTTAGGAAACACTGTGAGCTGGGAAGATACCTTTATTCCCATTTTGTAGTTTGGAAACCTGAATCTGTAGAGTTTTCTAAGGTCCCCATAAGGCAAAGAGCCCAAGCTAGACCTCAGATCTTGCAACTCATGATTTCTCCTGTTCTTTGCACCACAGTCACTTTCATCAGCTTCTTAGCCAGTTCTCAGTCATAACACTCAGCCCCAACTGGCTGGGGCAGAGCTGGCACCTAACCTGAGAGCTCGCACTGCTGGGTGCCATTCGAGGAAAGGCAAGCAAGAAGGTCTACTCACTACCGCCATAAGCCCCGTCACCCCCAAGCTCACGGCCCTGCCTCCTCTCAGCAGCTAGCCACCTCCCCCCACCCCTGGGGGACACATTCAAGTACTTGGTGGTCATCATGCCACATTCTCTCAAAAGGTAACAGTGTAGGGGCAGGTGGTATAGCAGGAGGGAAATGGACTTAGTGTTACTTAGGATCATTTCGATCGAAAATGATATAAGCCCAACTCAAACTGGAATAACCTCTGTCTCTCTCTCTGCCTCTCTCTGTCTCTCAATACAAGAGGCATTTTGCAAGATCTGAGGTCCAGTTTGAGTTTTTTTCTTATGAGAGCCTTGGAAAATTATAGACCCAAGTTTCCAGTACAGATATATAGATAGATATAGTTATATAGATGTATGTATAGATGTAGATGTAGAAAGGTACAGATATCTGCAGTAGTACTGTGGCTTGAATATTTGTGTCCCCCCTCTCCCACTTCATATGACGACATCGTAGTGCCCACTGTGACTGTATGTGGAGGTGGGGCCTTGGGGAATATTTAAGTCTTCAGGGTTATCCTGGTCTCACACAGTCTCTCATTTCCAGTTTTTTCTTGCTATGTTCATTTTTAAGCAGGATCTCTGCTTCAGTGGCCCCCGGACAAGGCCTGTAGAAAGGAAGATTGTTTTCAACAGTTTCAAACAAAGACCCATAACTGAGTCTCACTGCTTCCAGTTCAGTCATGTAATCTTTCCCGACCAATCACCATAGCCACAGAATACGGTGCTTTGATTGGTCAAGCACGGGTCACATGCTCCCCCCTGGGTTGGAGTAGAATCAAATATGCTGGAAGCTCAAGGACTGACAATGGGAGAAGTGGCTGCTATAGGAGGCCCAGGGCAACTTGGCTGGAAAGGCAAGAGGAATCAGTGAGGTAGGAAAAAAATACCCTTACACTTGGGACTGTCTGCTTCTTCTGGAGTATGGTGTTAGTTCCCACCTTTACCAGTTCTGGGGACTCCAGCCAGTCAGTACCTTTCTCCATTGCTATTAATTGAAGGTTAAATTATGTCTTTGGACTCCTAAATTTTTCCACTTGGATAATCCCCAGGTACTCACTTTTACCACCCAGTGCCAAGTTCAGCATTAACTGAACATGATGTAAAATGGCTATGTTCTTATTCTAGGGTAGAAAATAGACTAACCAATTTATCAAACTATCTTATATCAGATATTATCATATGACATTTCTATTTCTTGATCTAAGGAGATGTATTTTTCTTGAAATACTAGTAACTGATAATGGTTTTAAATTCATATCATGTAACTCTCCTTGAGGAGCCTCATTTGAGTTCCAATTTATGAACCAATAATACTGTGTAGAAAGCATGATTTTATGGCAAAAAACATTTTGTATGTTTTTAAAATTCAGCTAAGCTGCTGAGATAATAGTAGAGTGATTCAAAGATACAATTCTTACTGCTAATATTTTTCATTATATCCTCATATTAGCATCACCATCATAGTTTATCACTTAGTAAGAATTTCTAGATGCCAAACATTATGGTAACTGCTTTGTGCATTTTCAATGGACCCCCTGATTATACTCCCCAGTATCCTCAGGTTTGAGGAGCAAAAGTTCTTCTTCCTTCCCCCTCTGACCATCCACACCGTTCACCTTTTTTTTCACACCAACAACTGTCTTTTCCAATTTATAACCCATCTTATTCTCTGTTTATTTTTCTTCCAGAAGTATCCATTGTTCCATTAGCATCACAAAGAGCCCCAGTGAACATGCAGGGATATCTACTTCTTTTCTGGAAAGCCAGAGGCAAAGGGAACACCAAATTCATTGCTCTTTGAACCAGAAGAGGCTCCCTTCAAATGCCAAAAGCTGTGCTCACTTGCAGAGGAAGGGCAGAAAATTCTAGCACACAGACCACATCAACACTGCTGAGGAAGGGTGCATTGTTGTGCAAGTTGGGGGGAAGCTGTGGTGACCTCCAGGAGTACCCCTTCCACGCTGTGTGTCCCCAAAGCCCAGCAAGGCCAACACCCGAGCTAATGAGATTCATGCCCCAGGAAAGCAGGCTCTTCAAGGAAAGCCAGAGGGGCTGTGTGGGCTTAAAATTAACAAACAAAATCAGTTTGAAACAAATAATTTAGCTAGATGCCCTCAGTGCCCAACATTAATACGTTTGTATTTGTACATCAGCAAGCCCTTAATAAATATTCCTTCTTGTCCCATGGAATATTCTGTAAATAAATACCAAGACACCCCATTTTTGCTGAATAATCATTTTCCCTTTCATGTGGGTGCCAGTTGCACTTTATAAATGACTTTAATTTACAGTGCATTATGTGTCCTTGTATTTCTCGCCTCTAAATCCCCATGCAATATTTTGTCTCCTTTCCCAGGATAGTTTAAGTATCTCCAACCTTTTCATTGAGGTGTGTCTGTGTGTGTGTACGTAAATGTAAATGTGTGCTGTGTGTGAGAATACATGTGTACCTGATAACACCTATTTCATTCCATTGTTTCTAAATGGATCAACTAAAGTTTATTGGTTTTACCAAGTGTTTTGTCACCATTACGCCTCCATTAAGATCAGTTATATTTGCTTTGTGTAAATTGGCCCCTGGATAACTGTGACCAGAAAGAGCTGATCTCTTTGAGGAATGTGGAAATGTGGAAAGAGAAAATGCATTGCATCTGGAAAGTTCATCGTTGAAGCCAAAACAGATATCAGTGGTCAGATCTGTTATCGACCTCAGGTGTAACTTTCCTTGAAGACTCTTGGATGTTGTCCCAGAAAACACCAAGGTGCATTACTCAACGTAAGGCCAAGCTGTCCTCATGATTCTTTATTGAGCACCTACTGAATGCAAAGTCCTTTATTGGCACAACTTATTTCTCTTGACAAAGAAATCCTAGGAGGTAGGCCCTCTTCTTGTCCCCATTTGATAGATGAGGGAACTGAAACCCAGAGAGGTGAAGACTTTGCCCAAAGTCACATGGATAGGTTTAAAAGTTCAGTTACATTTTTATCTGACAGTAAGACTGCGTTTGAGTGTGTGGTTGGTATAGCCAGACTCTGATTTCAGATGGTGAGAGAATGAGAACATTGCACACAGTGCCAGGTCTCTTGCCAGGGAAATGGGCTCCTCACTTCAAACTGGGAGTCACCCAAGTGTGGCAGTCACCCAAGGCAGGTCCAGGTAGGTACCAGGCTGGAGGGCTGAAGGAAACTGGCCTGGCTCCCAAGAGTCTCAGGGCCTAGGGAACCTCTAAATTAGGCATCAGATGCCTCTACTCCATTGTGAAGAGGGGGCCCATTCATGCACACAGCAAATATTTATTAAACTCTGTGACAGATGCTGTTGTGAGCCCCCAAGACTCAGAGCTCACACTAAACAAATTAGTGACATGATATCCAATAATTAAAAGGATTCTGCATTAGGTGCCTTTGTTGCCATAGCGCATTACACAAATTCAGTGGCTGAAAACAATACCTATTTATTATCTCATAGTGTTGGAGATCAACTGTCCAGATGCATTCAAATTCTTACAAGACCAAAATAAAGATGTCAGCCAGTTGGACTCTTACCCTGAAGTTCTGGGAAGAATCTTCTTACAAACTCCTCCAGGTTGTTGGCACACACCCATTCCTTGTGGTTGTAGGACTGGGGTTTCTGTTTCCTTGCTGGCTCTCAGCTAGAAGCTGCCCACATTTCCCCTGCTTTGAAGCCCTCTGCCTTTCTCTTTTGCTCCCACTCTCTGTTTTAAAGTATACATATGATTATATCTATTTTGATAATCCAAAATAAACTCTCCCTTAAGTTCAACTGATTAATAACCTTAATTACATCTGCAAAGTTCTTTTAACCAGGTAATCTAATGTATTCAAAAGCATGAAACCCACCAACAAAATTCCTGGGAATCTTAAAAAAATAAAAATAAAGAGAAAACTATTCATCCAACAAATATTTGCTGAGCACCAGTCTGATTATTTCATGGAGAGCAAACAGAAATGATCTACCTCTTGGAGCTTACATTTTAATGAGGAAAGACAAAAACATAATAGATAATAAAATATGTACTATAGATACTACCTATTGCCATGTGCTAAGAGAGAAAAGTAAATCAGGGAAGAGACTTGGGTAGAGTTAGGGGGTGTGGTTTTATGTTGAGATCCAGTGGTGAGGGAGGGAAGGACTTGTCATGAAACTGGCTTGTGTACAAAGGCCTGAATGAGAGGAAAGAGCAAGCCATGTGTATAATAGAATGTTCCAGAAAGAAACAACAGCAGGCCCAATGACACTAAAGCGGAAGTATGCCCAGCATGTCTCAGGAACAGCAAGGAAGGCTATGTGACTGGACCAGCAAAGAGCAGAGTGGGATAAGTGAGGTCTGAGATAAGAAGAACCAAATCAGTGGGGCCTTACAATGGCTAGTGACAGGAGGTACAATGTGAAAAGGAGGGTACTCATTAAGTTTCCGAGAGGGTGACTGACCACTTATTTTACCAGGCAAAGCAGCCATTTACAACCACAAATGTTTGTCTGCTCAGTTTCTGTGGGCCTAGAGTCTGGAATGGCTACCTGGCTGGAGACACTCATAGGCTACAGCGAATTTGTGGGCCAGGACTGCAGCCATCTGAGGCTTGGCTGATGCTGGAGGATTCATTCTCAAGCTCATTCATGAAGCCATTGATCTGATCCTCAGCTCTTGCCAGGCAGGCCTCACCTTAGAGGAGCTGGAATATCTCAGAGCAAGCCATCTGAGAGACGGGGCAGCAGTTGGGGGTGCACACCACATTTTATGATCTGGTTGCTGAAACACATGCACTCACACTCACATTCACACTTTAATCTATCTTCAGACCCCAGCCACTTGATGGGAATACAGCACATGAGGTTGTAAGTCCCTGGAGGAGCGTATGTCTGGGGCCATCTTGGAGGTTGCACTTCTTTAACAAATGGGCTATTTTGATCTGAGGTCCCGATGATCAGAAAGGCCAGCCAGCTCTTTCCAAAGAAGAGCAAGAGCTCAGGCCTTGAGACAGAGAGAATGAGCCAGAAACAACAGACATGTGTGTTGGACAGACGCAGAGGGAGAGACTAAACAGACCTTGGTTCTATTCATTCTAACCAAGTCACAGGCTGATCACGCTTTCATGAACACCAAATGTTTCCCTTCTTCCTCCGCCATTTTATTTCCCATTGGGGCAGTGTAGAAGAGTTGGGGTGCCATGCCCTGGGCATTTCTGATCCCCGATCCTTACATGGGCTGTTCTTCCCCTAATATGACATCCTCCTCCCTCCTGCTCCCCTGAAACCTGACCACACTCAGACCCGTGTGGGCATGGGCCACTGTCTGCTGGAGCCCCTGTCTTGGATCAGATAAAAGCTGAGATCACAGGGGAAACTTTGCTTCAGAGGAATGTCTGTTTCTTTCCTATTTGTCGCTCTCCAGTTCCACTGTAAACTGCCAGAGAGCAGGGCAAGCGTCCTCATCTGTGACATTTCTAATGACCCCTGCCTTGGTCAGGGTCCTGGACACGAGAACTGGCCGGCTCAGGCTGGGTCACTTGAAGAGTATTCATGAAGAGTCAAGTTTACAAGTTTAGAGGATTTACAAGTGATTACACCATACCCAGGGCCCACCTCAGGGGGGAACCAACACCTCCCCTGTCCTGGAAGAATAAGGAAAAGCAACAAGGCCCCAAACTGGAGAGAGAAACAGGGAGAGGACAAGCTGGCAGGAGTCGTGGCCAACAGAGCCCACCCACACTGACATGGCAGTAGGGGAGCAACACGCTGGTGTCCTTCTGTCTTCACTGGCAGCTCTGATTGACCAGATACAACCTGAAGCCAGAGGTAAGGGAGACTGAGGGCACACGGCAGCCTCTGCAATGGGCACAGCGGAAAGGTGGGGAGCGAATCTGCAAAAGCAAATCTGCATGAACCCACGGGCCAGGCTCGGATCTGCTGCCCCCTGCCATGGGACTTTGCCCAGGGACCTCCTGGAACCTCTCCCAGCTGAAATGCCCATCACAAGACCTCTGCCCCATCCTCAAGCCCCTTCCCTCACATCAGCTCTGCGGCTGCATGAAAGCTGCATCTCACCCACTGACTTGCTGGAGGACAAAGCCTGGGAAACATCCTACTGTGGACCCTTCCTGTGTTCACATGAGCCCACAGGAGGACATCCTCACCTGGGAACGCAGGTGCCTCCTTGGCTGCGGGGTCTTTTGCAAGGGCGGGGGCATCGGCCTCCACGATAAGGAGCCCCTTCTCCCATCTGGTCCTTGTGCAGCACTTGGATCATCAAAAGCCACTATTGGACTTTATGCAAAAGCTCTTGTTTTTAATTAAGTGGCCTAGTTTCAGCAAATAGTGTGACAGGGACGAATCTATCGGTGGGAACTGAAGTTATGAGCGAAAATTGCTGCCAAACTCCATGGAAATACAGCCCCCATATGGCAGGGCTTGGAGGGAGCTGCTTTGGCAGGACGCTGCCATTATAGTGATCGCAGACCAAACAGAGGCCACCAGCACAGCCCGGGGTGGAAGGCAGCCAGGATGGGGTGCTTCCAAGAAGAATCACTACAGACCCTGCAGGTCCCCAGACACCTCAAGTGAGGAACAATTGAAAGGCGCCTAGAGAATATCTTTCCAGCTGCTGGGACTGGCTCCAGACACAGGGCTGATCCACCACGGTCTGTGGAGAAATGAAAAAAATGGCCTTAAAGAGAGGGGCTTCAGTTGGCTAAGATAATTCAATTTAAAGAGTTATTTTAAGTTCATGTTATTATAAATTATATTATAGAACTATTTCTTTCTCTATTTCTTATATTACCTAATGTAAAACATCTTTTCTTTAAGTACAGCTGGTAATGGGAGATAGTAGGATTAAACACACACACACACACACACTTAATGTCCTGACTTGAACCCCACTGCCACACATACACATGCATTTAAAAACATTCTCGGTCCATGGAATTCCAAAGACCAGGGGCTCAGGCTCGAGGGCACCCTTGTTCAGATGGGGAGGCTAAGCTTCTGAGACCTAAAAGAGGTCCAGGAATTTTGATTGAAAACTTTGTCTTGCTGCAGCCTTGCTGCCTTTCCCTGGCGCCCACGCTTGTACCTTGGCCGTGGTGGGAGGGGAGAAAGAGGGCTCTCCCGCCCCAGCTCTGCTGAGCAAGTTGGCTTCGCCTGGAGCTCCGGCACCTGAACAGGAGTCTCTTCACGCAGGTGGGAATTAGCCTTCAGCGCCCCTTCAGCTCTTTTTCTTTGATTTTCATGGAATTCAGATCCTATCTGCACCTTCACCTCCAGGTTTTAAGGTTTGCATTTATCTGTCCAAGAAGATAGACCCAAGATTGAAAATCAGACCCATGACTGGCCCGGCCACTTAACCAGCAGTAACTTGTACGTGGTGGGTCTCCTGACTTCGTGGATTCCCCAACACCTGACTCTTTACTTGCTGCCCACCAGACCAAAATCTTGTTTGCCATCCCACCGGCAGCGCCTAGTGCCAGTGCCCATCACCCAGGTAACATGTGGCCAACAAATCCCGTTCCGTAAGGGTCCCAAAGCCACAGCCCATCGTTTGGTCTGAGTGATGCAGACGATAATGATACTGCCCTCCTAACTCTACAATAGGCTTTACAGAATCGTGGCCACAGGCCACCCAGAATCAAGGATGGTGCCAGGGACAGCTCCTGTCTGGTCAGGGTCTAAGATTTCCCAGGACCCACTCCCAGAAGGCGTCAGCTGTGTCATAGGGTTCACTGAAATCCAGAAGGGCCCCTGGCTGACCCTAGAGAGGCTGCCAGCGATGCTTTCCCAGAAAATGAATTAAAGGACACACGGCAAGCGCATCCTGGCTTCCCCCAGGCCCCGGCGCCATACGCAGGTGTCTTTCCTATCAGGAGACACTTTCACAAAGTTGGTATTTGTGTCACACACCGAGATTTCAAAATGCTGTATTTGGAAACATGAATGTGTAATGTCTCCCTGGAAATCTACACCTTCTCAGTGAAAGATACAAGTGCAGTCCAAGACAGACATGTTTAATTAGTGAGCAAACTTGACATTTCCAGTGTTTGGACTAGACAGAGGAAAAGCCAAGAGCAAACCAAGATCTTTTCTTCCTTCCCTCCCCCCAGCTTGCTGACAGAGAATAATTTATTGGGTTTGAAGAAAAATGAATGTCTTTACAATAACAGGAGAGAAAAGGCCAGATGATCCAAGGGTAGGTATTAAATAATCTTCACCTCCCCCATTCCTGCCACCCTCGGCCCCTGCTTGATCAGCATGAACCAGTCTCATGAGGGCCAGGCCTCAGAGCTGTCTTTATGTCACCCTTTCCTGTAGCCCCCATATCTGAGATCTGAAAACCTACCTTTTTGATGTCTAACAGAGCCGAGTCCACCTTGTCTTTTTCAAGGCCATGACTGAACGCAATGGCTTTCTTGTCCTTCCTCCTTCCCCCACTCCCAGACAGTCTACACATTTCTGCCAGGGTGAGCTATCGGAGTGTGAGTAATGGCCCCTTCACCAAAACACTTGTATCAATAATTCCAGTATTGATTGGAAACCTTTCACATGCCAGGTACTGGGAATTGAAGGGACTAAGGTTGCTTTACAATGAAGTGCAAATATTTAAGCCAGTGCCTCATCGGATCCCAATATGCCCTTCTTGGTTTACACCTTCTGGGACTCTCCGACCTTACATTCCAGTTACATCCACTGCCCATTTTCTCCCTGTACATCTCCACCTTCAGTGCACCTTGAGCAAGAAACTTCCATGTATAGTGTTGGACACTTGTCATCTTTTGTCTCGTTCCTTATTCACACATTATTTACAGTATGACTAAGATTCTTATTGATCATACCTGTGTTTACACAAATCTCCCACCCACAAAGCTCTGATCATCCTCAATCTTTAATGGCCAAGTGAAACATCATGCCTGAAACTCCTGACTGGTGTTAACATCCCCCATCGAGGTGTTATTATAGAAACCTCCTTGAATTTCATTTACACTACCTGACACTCTTTGTCCTATATGACAGATACTCCTGGTGGCAGAATGCCTCAGAAATTGATCATTAAGGGAATGTATTGATCAGAATCCAATCAGGAAAAAAAGAAATCACTCTGGTATAACAAACAGAGGGGACTGTTTACACAGGGAATGGAAGGACAGCGAAACCAGGCGTAAGATGCCTTGCTAGCCAGAGATTAGCCAAATGGAAAAACTGTGTCCTGTGGAGGTGGGGTTCCTGGAGCCCAGGTCTGAGATCACCCAGGAGAAGCTGAAAATTGGGTGAGAACCAGAGCCTCAGAGGAGACACAGCCTTTAGCAGAAAAAGATGTTCCTGGAGAGGAGGCGCCTGGCTTCTCATCTCCTCTCCTGCCAGTGCTGTCTGTGCGTGAGCCCCGACGGTGGTCAGTAGCATGAGGACCTGGGTCATCCTGCCCCGTGATGCAAGAGTAGGGCTAGGGTGTGAACAGCGCAGCCCAAACGAGAACACTTCACTGAGGTAACAGCATGATTCACGGCCTCATCGCCAATATGAAACTTTACATAACACTTTGCAGGAAATGCGGACACCCAGGAATAGTTTCTTTCTCTCATGTGTGCTCTGTTACTAGCAATTCTTCACTTAAGTACCGTCTCCTTGAGTCTGTATTAAGGAAAACCACCTTAACCCTCCCAGGGAGGAGGCTCATGATTCATCTCTCATCAAGCTCAGCTCTTGGTTTCCTGATGCAGCTTCATTTGCTCCAGTGAGAATCGAGTTCCTCATTCTCTAACGTCCACAGGTGTGAGAGGCTTGTTTGCATCTGTCTCCTGCATCCCCTCTGGGAAGGTGGGTTTTCAGGCCCCTCAAGGGGTGATGGATGTGCTCCGCTAGGCGGCAGCAGAGAGTAGCACAAATTTGGTGTTCAAAGCCACCCCCTCTGGTTACTGACCTTGGACTCAAGTTGACCCTCTTGAAGTCACAGCTTCTTCATCTGAAACATCTAGGCCAAGGCAGCACATGCCTCGTATGGTTGTGGTGAAGATGAACGGAATGATCCATGCAAAATGCTTAGCCAGTGTCAAGCAAATTGAGTGTCTAATAACTGTGAGCTATCACTTCACATCCTGATAGAGCCTGCGTTGTGAGGGTGTCCAGTGCTGAGTCCTCCAACAACTTTTTTTTTTTAAATCAATTGAACATTTTTCTAGGAATCACATTGTACGTCACTACGTCAAAATCATTTCCCACTCTGCAGAATCACAGTCTTGGGGTGTCACAACTGGTGGAGACTTAAAGATCACCCAGTTTAGTTTTCTCTCACTGTGTGGAGAGGGACTAGAGCCCAGAGTTAGTTGTCCTTTACGAAATGAGTGTGCATGAGTGTGTGTGTCCCACAAAAAGCCAGGATAAAACATAGAAGCTCTATAAACCAACCACTCAAGCATAACCCAGTTCTCACTTTTCTATAAAACTAGTTTCTTCCTTATATTTTTTCTTTCTTATATTTTTTGAAAAAATAAAAATGGAATTACTGTTACTCGCTATTTTAAAAACTAATCTTTCCAAGTCATTACATAGCATTTCTAATGGCTGCATTCGTAAAAACGTGGGTCATTTATTTTATTTAACAAATTTTACTTCCAAAGAGCTCCTTCTGCAGACATTCGGGCTGTCTCAAAGCCTTCACCATTATAAATGACTTCAAATGCTTCTGAGAGGGCCAAGGACCTCCTTCTCCTCTGGACATTTTAATGCTATGGCTGCAGTGGCACGCTGGCTTTCCAGGCAAACTGGTTTCTGCACAAAGCCACCAGCACTCAACTTCTCAGCCATTGTTATCCCGCCCTTGAGCAAGACTGTAAGGTCAGCGTTTGCAGGGCAGCTCCGGGCAGACTGAAGAGCAGGTTTAGTTAGAACTTGCTGGCTTCTTGAACTTCTCCCAGCTGGAATCTACGCAGGTGTTTTCTTCACCTAATTCCCTAAGGTACGGCAAATGCCTTATCCAAGATGGCACATGACGTCATCCCTGACATGTGATGTCACCAGTCTGGTGTCTTCTGCTTTCCAGGACCTATGGGCAGGCTCTGTGGCAGAGATGAAGCTTCTGGAATGTGTGCTCTGCTTCTCACGCTGATTTCTTGAACTGAACACAGCCCCTGGGGAAGCAGATGAAACTCCCCAGATTAGAAAGAACCTCAGAAGCCAGTGGTTGGTGCTCTTCAGAAATGGTCAGCACTGGGGCATTCTCTAGACTAGGGCTTTCTGTGGAATCAGTGAAGGAGACAGATAATTATAGGGTGGTGGGAGGGTCCGTCACCTCAAAGCATATTCCTTAATAATCTGTGACTGTGCCTACAACCTCACCCCAACACATAGCAAATTCCTCTGACAAATCCACAGACTTGGGGGTCTCCCTGGTGCACAGGGGTTAAAATCTCAGCACTCTGAAGCTATCACAAACACGAGCTTGTTTGGTCATGCAGTCAGCACAAGTTCAATCCCAGCCAGGGAGGGGACCCACATGGCACAACAGACCTCTCCTGTCTCACCCGCTGCTCCCCTCAGCAGTGTTTCTGTCAATCTGCCTGTTCTTCTCCCCACTCTGTCTCTGGTGAATCCTCTCAAACCCCGCACCTCTGGCCTACACCCCAGTTCTTACATGCACGAATAAATAAAATCAATCCAAGAAAGCCCTGACAGACTCCAGAGAAGCGGCCTATTAGCCAGTCAGTTACTGCCCTCCACTAAGGTCCTTTTGGCATGAGTGCACGTGTGTGATAGGGGCAGGCATACAACGTATGTACTAGGCTGGTGCTAACTGGCCCTGGAGTGGCTGGAACGACAGGGATGTACTTTCTCATAGTCTCCAGACCAGAAGTAATTTAGGGCTGATTTCTTCTGAGGGCTGCAAGGGAGGGAAATGTTCGGCTTCTATTCCTGGCTTGTGATGACGATCTTCCTGTGTCTTCACATGGTCTTCTTCCTCTTCGTGTCTTTTCCACCTTTCCTCTTCTTATAAGGACACAAGTCATACTAGACTAGAGTTCATCATGAATAACCTCACTGTGATTCAATTATCTCCTCTAGGCCCTGTCTCCGAAGATAGTCACATTCTGAGGTACTTAGAGTTAGGACTTCAGAATGTGGGGATGACATGCTTCAGTCCATTAGTCTAACAACAGGCACTGATACAGGGAGATCGCAAATGAAGAGTAGAGTGGAAAAGTAAGTGGCAGAATAATACATTGCTTATGCTGACACGAAACTATTTTAAAGCACATGAACTAAAAATTTCCCTTTGCTTATGAATTCATAAATGATAAACACATGAACGGGAAGAAAAAAACTCAAATTTCATAATGGCTGCTCTTTCTGAAAAAGGGGGAGAAATAGAAGTGTGAAAATCTTAAAACGTAAATTTTAATTGTCTAGAATGCATTTTAAACTAAAATATGTGACAAAATATCAATATTCATTTATTCTGAGGATGACTGTCAAGTAGAATATTCTACATTATTCTTCTCTTTTGACATTTTCTATAATTTAAGAAATGAAGAAAAGAGGTCAGACACCATTGAGGAACTTTTTTTTGTTTCTGTTGTCCTAAGGATGATGGGCCTAAGGATGATGGGTTTTAGTCCATTTGACCTCTTAGATGGGTGGGAGGGTCGCACAAGGCCCATTCTCTTGAGACATGACCCCAGAAACTAGGCTGCAAATGGGCACAGGAGCAGGCTGACCCTCCGTATCCCCTCCCACATTAAGGTGGGTTTGGGTTCCCACATCCTTCTTCCTTTAACCATTTAGCGGCCCCCTGCATCCACCCAGCCCTCTAACACCATCCACCTTCCTCTCCTCCAAGAGCACCAAGTGTCTAGGAAGGGTTCACCAGACTCAGCAGAAAGACAGTGCCTGTCCCGAAGCTACTGAAGGGAGCAGTGGAGCAGCCTGTGCTCAGGGTCTCTAGTCTGTGCCAAGCACAGGAGACCCACCAGTGAAGATGGTCTCCTGGTTATGGGAAAGGGGAAAGTGGCTAGGTGCACGCCAGCTGCTGAGAGCACAGCTGAGTCTCATGTTGACTTTTTTAAACCACCTTCATGAAATTTTGTGTCAGCCTCATTTGGTACTCACAAAACACTCGGGCCAACTAGGCACGTAGAAGTGAACCAACTTCCATTCCTGAGGCCCTGAGATGAGATGTGACTTGACCTCTCTCCTGCCTGCTCTTTTGGGTAACTCAACTCTTCCTCCTCCAGGAAACCTCCGTCAAGCTCACTAGAACACACACATCACTCTTCTCACACCTTCAACAAGCTAGTGGATTGCCCCACTCATTTGGAACCTACCCTCTCTACTGCTGGCTTTTTCTTCCATGCCTGATCTTTTCAACTAGATTAAATTGTGAGACTAATAACTCAGATGCTATACTCACATGTGCAAAAACATGGGGTTCCTTATATTTGCAACATTTCCTATGAATCCCATCCTGCTGAATAACAATGAGGAATTTAAATTCTCCAAAGGCCATATCAGTATTAAAGGATAACTAACATTCTTAGGAAGTTCAGACTTTAATCAGCACTGTCTCCTCTCTACCTTCTCTGACTTTAAATCTTTTTTTTTATCAATGTCATTTTTATTTTTTGTATTATTATTAGTTATATTTGACATCATTTGTAGTCCCCAGGGGGTACCCACCACCATTTCACCTGTGCACCATCACCTCAGTCCCTTGTGCACCCTCTGGCCTCTCCCCTGTCTTTGCCCTCCCCCTTCCCCTCCCCCCATGGTCCCTTTGGTTTATCCCGGCTTTTTGGTCTTATTAAGTTTTTGTTGTTGTTGTTTACTTTTGGTTATAATTGCCCAGTTCCTTGAGCTTA